>JAJEJO010052372.1:57621-100406 GCA_020662805.1 Glaucomys volans
GCGGGCAGTTCGGCGGCGCGGGGCCCGGGGCCGGGGGCGGCGGCCCCTCGCAGCAGCTGGCCGGCGGGCCTCCCCAGCAGTTCGCGCTCTCCAACTCGGCGGCCATCCGGGCCGAGATCCAGCGCTTCGAGTCCGTGCATCCTAACATCTACGCCATCTACGATCTGATTGAGCGCATCGAGGATTTGGCGCTGCAGAACCAGATCCGGGAGCACGTCATCTCCATCGAGGGTGAGCGGAGCCGGGGGCTGCGGGAGCTGGTGTGTGCTGGCCCCTCCATCCCCGGCCGGGGGCTCCACCGCCCCAGACCGGCCCAGCTTTCACCGTCAGGGGACCTTGCGCGCCCGTGGTCTGAGCCACGCGGTTTGCTGATCGGCGCTGCAGAGCCCAGGTCCAGGTTTTGGCATATCTCGTCCAGGGGCACTTTGGGGTTGGGGGTCGGTACCGAGGCAGGGGACACGTTTTCAGTTCATTGTGCTCCAGGGTGCGAGCGTGGTGTCGCCCCGGGGACCGGTGCGCTCGGAGTTGCGGGGTGGGGAGTGGGGGCTGGGCCCAGATCTGGTCAGGCACGGCCAGCGAGGGTGGACGCTACGGATGGCCCCCGTAGGCTGAGAGGTGGGGCTGAGACTCAGGAGGCTTCTTAGCTGCTTCCCGGGCCCTTCTCCGCGGTGGGGCGGGGGTTCGGAGCCTCTCCTCTAGTGGATGGCAGCCTTCCCGGGCCCAGCGCCTGCTGGCCTTAGAGGGTGGCGCTCGCCGAGGCTCCCTCTCCCGACTCACACCCCCAACACCGCCGCGGCCTGGCGGGCGCGGGCCGAGCCTGGCGTGGGGCTGAAGCGCCGCGACCGCGTGGGAGGTATCGGCTAGTCCCTCCGTGCCTTGGTCGGGTCCCGCACGCGCTGGACAAACGCGCCTGCTCACTCCGAAGGCTTGCGCGAGCCTGGCAGGCGCTTACCGACCTCCAGGGACGCTGCGCCTGGCGTCAGGGACCGGAAACCCCAGGCTACTGCGATGCCCAACTCTCCTTTCTGTGGACTCTTGGGCCCTGGACCTGTGACTACTGAGGGGCACAGTAAGCTGGGGCACGCTGCTGGTAGATGCCCCACTGCCTCTGATGTAGTGGGAGCCCTGCTGTACCTGCAGGCACCCCAGTGGCATGGTGACCTTCCAGCAAGCTTGGGCAGATGGGCCTCACCCTTGGCCATCTGCTTCCTCCTCTCACTGTTTGAAGGGAGACACCCACCAGCAGGTGGTGGGTCCGGCCTTAGTGGTAACGCAGGCAGAGCCAAGGCCAGTTGCTGATGACATGGAGTGGGCAGGGGCCAGTCCACTACTTGGTTCTTACAGTTAGGGGTTGCATTCCTTTCTTCATCCCCTTGTGTGAGGCTCTTGGGGCTCCTGTACTTGAACACCTCCTTACTGTTTTTAGCCTCCCTGTAGCTGGGGAAGGAATATTGGGTTTCTTGGGAGTAGAAGGCCCCATTTAGAGCTCTGGGCCTGCCCTTTTATTGTAACATTCCAATCTGACTTCCTTCTGCCCTTTTCCCAGCCTGCTCTCATCTCCTCCCTCTCAAGGCTAAGTTCACTGTGAACTAATTAGGTGACCAAAAAAACCTCATTAACATGGATTTGAGTAAATGGCCTGAATCATCACTGTGGCTGGGGACCAGGAGATGGCATTTGTGTGAGTCCAGGGCCCCAAACAGAGGAGATGTACATTTTTTTCCCCTAGATCTGAAGGTGGTGGGGCAGGGAAAAACCATCCCTGAGCTTCAGTGTCCCCTGGAGGAAGTATGAAGTTCTTGATTAACTCCAGGATGAACTCCACAGCCCTTTGTGGGGCGGGGGGAGTGAAGAGATTTGGTGGACAGCCACAGAATGGGGGAGGCTCTTCTGTGCTGTAAAGGCCAGGATCCTGGGATACACTTGGGTTTTTTTATTTTAAATTCATCATAACAGGCAGAATTTCCCCTCCCTCTTGACCAACTTCTGCATTGTGGTTGGGAAATACCCCACTGTTCCATCTGCTTGTCCTGGAAGCTTGGTATTGCCATCATGAAATCCTGGGACCTGATGTCTCACTGTCACCAGACCAGTCCAGTTGCTCCCCACCCATCTGTCTTCAGCTGCCTGCTATCCCTTCCCTATTCCTGCTGTCCTGCTCTCTGGGGACAGAAAGCTCTCTTGCTCTCCTGGCTCCTTCCTCCTTCTCCTTCCCAACCTCTCTCCTGGAATCTGCCTTTGTTACCCCCACCCCTGCTGGCTTTCTCACTTCTGTCGCCCCAGCTTTTCTGCTGTAGGCAGGCTTCAAAAAAACCCAGACTCCTTCCATTTAGGCCCTGTATGTTTCCTGCTGTAGAACTCTCCATCTGCCGAACCATATTGCTTCTGTCCTGCAAGGCAGTGTCTCCACCTTCCACGGTGAAGGGAATCTGCGGCTTCTTGGGTGTGTCGGTCAGGACAGAGCCCCCTGCGGGCTGAGCAGACCTGGGCTGTTACGTAAACACAGAGCCTCCTAGGAGCCTGTGCTTCCAAGGGGGTGAACCTCTTTGTGGAAACAGCCAACATTTCAGAGTCCAAGAAAGGCTCTTTTTGTTTCAGCCAATGCTTTGGTGGAGAGTTTATTTGTCCCAGCTCTGAAGGTGACAGAACCATTTGGCACTGAGGACGCTTCTTGAGCATCTCATCTTCTGGCCTCTCTCTGCTTCTCTCAGTCATCCCTGATCTTGTGTCCACGGCAGGAGGAAGCAGGGGACTGTTAGGTTTTCCTGTGTTTCAGGACAGGATTTGGGGGAGGGGAGCAGTTCATTTTTGGAAGTTCTTCTCCCACTAAAGGCCAAGGGAAGAGAAAACCTGCTCATCATTTGGTCTCAGAAAAAAAACAAGAGAAGTGTCACCCTGAACCTGCATGGGGCCTGGAAGTTACACTATACACAGGACCTCTGAACCACCCTATCTCATGGAGCGGGAGGAAGGGGACCAGGGAGAAGGAAGGAACTCAAGCGGATATGACTGGAGAGAGGCTGGAGCCTAGCTCCTCCTCTGCACTCTTCACTCCCAGGGAAAGGGGGCGTCCTCTGACTTGCGTTGATCTCCAGAAAGAGGGATACAGGAGAACCAGGGTTGCAATCCTGATGAGGGACACTGGGCCAAGCCAGCCAGGAGCCAGGAGAAGCTGTTGGGAGAAGCAGCTCTGGTGGGGTGGGGTGGTGGGGGGGTGTCCTGGCAGGTGGCCTACCAAGGCCTGCTGGCCCCTGAGCAGGTGTGCCTGGGGAGGGCTGCTCCCTGGGGACGGGGCAGGCAGGGAGGGCTGTGGGCCCAGAAGTGGACTGGGACTCCGTGTGTGTGCCATATGGCTACTGTTGTGTGTGCGGGAACTGGGCTTTGTCAGCTCCATGACTTGTTCAGTTTCCCCTTTGTTTTCCCCTAGAGTTCATGGGCTTTTTTTAGAGTGGAGTTCCTTTGAGCATTCCAGCTGGCCTGGCTGGGCTCTTCTCACCCTTGTTCCCTCATTCCTGCAGTTCCCAGTTTGCCTGCTACTCCGACTGTGGGTGCAGTGACACCTAGAGAGAGTAAGGGGAGGAAATGGGGTTTCTTCCTGTTTGGTTCCAGCCTAGGCTAGACAGGAGGGGCGCCAGTGGGGGCTGGGCGTGATGGGGGAGCTCCGAGGGAGCTTTCTGGAGGGTCCCAGCCTCATGTCCACACCCTTCCTGGCTGGGCTCCCTTGGGCCTCTGTCTCACCTGGGGTAGTATAGTTGGCCCTGTTTCCCAAGACAACCTTGTGATGGGGAAAGGATAGGAGTGATGATTCTGCTGGAGACAGGGAGCTCTCCTGAGCCAGTTTCCTTGCTTCCTCTTCTCGGGGCGGTCTCCACTCTGGCCATGACTTTCACTGTGGGACCTGCTGACCTGTGCACTACTCAGGCCAGGCTCCCCTGGGCCTCCTATTGGAGAGGTCTGGAATGGGCCAGGACCTTTCTCTGTCACTCCCTTAGTCATTTGGGCAGTTGGCTGCCTTCGGGATGAGTGCCTGGTGGCCGTGGCTGCTTATGTAGGACTTTGCACACCAGGGTTCTAGGAATTCTGCAAAAGGGGATACTCATGTGGGTGCTGGTAGGCAGGGAAGCTGCGTTTGTTCTAGATCCATTTATGTAGCTCCTACTGTGTGGCCCAGTTGCATCTGGCACCTCAGAAAGCAGGAGAACAAAGGGGAAGATGGGGGAGAGGATATAGGAAGCACCAGGCGTGGCTGCCCTGGGGAGAAAGGCTTGGTGGCAGCAGGGACCAGAGGGCACTGGGAGTGGTAGCAATAAAGCCCAGATTTTCAGAAAACCAGGGCAAAGCTCAGAGACCTGGGGAGACTCTTTAAGATCCCTGCCCTCAGGGTCAGAAGCAGCCAGGTAGAAAGCCTCCCTCTTTCCCTTCAATCCCTGGCCTTGGACCCCTGATACCTTACCAACAAAGCAGCCCTTCCCCCTGAGTCCCAGGGGTTGTCTTCAAGCATCATCCATTTCTTATGTCCTCAGATGATATCCAGGCCTAGGGGTCGGGGAGATTGCCCATGATGAGGTGACAGGACCAAAAAGGCAGCAGCGGCTGGGGCTGAAGGCATGTGGGGACACTCACGGCACAGCACGCGGTCCTCTGCGTGGTGGTTCCTGTGTGTCTGTAGGGGACAGTTGGGTGGGACAGGCAGGACCCTGGGGAAGGAATTTTTAATGTTTCCCTCCGTGCTTCCTCTTGCAGGACCTTGCAGGACGAGGTAGGGAAGGTACAGACAGGAGGCAGGAGGGGTCGCCCTGACTTTACTAGCACCCCCACTGAGCGCCAGTGAGCCCCCTGCCAGCTGGCCGCATTCCTCTGGCACAGGTGAGGAGGGCAGGCTGCCCTTTCTGGAAAGCAGGCATTGCTTGAGAGTGCTGAGGCTTGGGAAGACCCGCCCCAGGGCACTGCATGGACATTGACCCACTTTGCTGCCTTGCTTGGTGCTACGCAGGCCATTTGAAATTAGTTTGGTTTTTTTTTTTTGGAACCAGGGATTGAACTCAGGGACCCTTGGCCACTGAGCCACATCCCCAGCCCTGTTTTGTATTTTATTTAGAGACAGGGTCTCACTGAGTTGCTTAGGGCCTCGCTAAGTTGCTGAGGCTGGCTTTGAACTCTCAATCCTCCTGCCTCAGCCTCCCCAGTTGCTGGGATTACAGGCGTGCCCGCCCGGCCTTGAAGTTAGTTTAATCCGATTGTTTTCCTCCTGCCTCCCAGCCGCGAGCATAGGCCTGGGGCAAGGCGCAGCTCACTGGGCTGCATGGAGCTGACTCTGGAATGGACGCAGGCAGGGAGGTGGGCAGGCCGTGCGGGTGCACAGTGGGCCAGTTACTGCTCTTCCGTCTGCCAGCCTCGTCCTGGAGGCTGGAGGCAGGCCTCTTCAATGCCACACAACTTCCCGCTCCCGTTCTGAGTAGCCTCTTTTTAGCTTTGCAAGTGACTGCTCCATTTTGCACACAAGATGGCCTAGGACTCAGAGTAGCCTTCCTGAGGTCACAGAGCCAGGGATTTTGCCTGGCGGTCCAACTCCAAGCCAGGTGCGACTCCCTCACATGGACAGACTAGAGAAGGTTTGGCCAACTGGCACTGGGTCAGTCCAGACAGATGGCTTCTAGGGAAGCTTTCTGAGAATCAAACCACCCTGGAGTCTTAACTCATGGAAGCTGTTAGAGTGTAACTTAGGATGAATCAGGCTCTACTCTGCTCTTGTGTTCTTTGGGGTGTCTTGAATCTCCAACCAGCTGCTGGCACTCAGGGTATCACTCCCATCCATGAGTGGCATGGATGTAGCATCCATGAAAAGATGCTTGTTCCAGAAACAAATAAAAATACTTTTAAAAATTCTCTTCATTTAAGCCAGTGTGGTAGGGCATACCTTGGATTCTAGCTATGCAGGAGGCTGAGGCAGGAGGATTGCAAGTTGGAGGTCAGCCTGGGCAACTTAGTAAGTCTCAAAAAACAGAAAGCGCTGAGGGTATAGCTCAGCCCTGGGTTCAGTCCCTGATACCACACACACACACACACACACACACAAATATTTCATTTAAATGTATGTGTCAGTATTGACAGTAAGTGCATACTTGCTAGGGCGCAGAGGGAAGTGGAAGATGGCGGTCCCACCTGGGTGTTTCTGCTGGCAGTGATCTGCTGTGCTGCCTCTAGGCTCTTCTATCAATGGCAGTTTGATTAATTTCTTATTCCTGGTGTTTCATAGCAAAGGTGGGGCTCTGTGGAGGGTGCTGCTTGGAGAGAAGGGCATTCCTCAGTCCTTTGCTTACCTGGCAGCTCCTGGGGTGGGAATCGAGAAGTCCTGGGACCGCTCGCTCTGCAAGTCACCCCCTGGCTCTGGGCCTGCCATCCTAGAGTCCTGTTCTGCCTGGGTCTGCGCAGGCAGCCCTAGGGTCGGATCTCCACTCTCTGGCCTGGGTTCCCCTCGTGGAGTAAGGGAGTGGGCTGGACCCTCGGAACTCTGTCCCAAGCCAGACACGCTGCCTGGGGGCCCTCAGGGAGCTCAAACCAGAAGGGAGCCTGTAGGGGTATGGGAGGTTTCCTGTCCCTCTGTTGCTTCACCTGAAATGGAGGGTCAAAACAAAGCCAGTCTCAGCCTTGGCCGTGCTAGGGATCAAGAAGGTCACACGTGCACCTTGCTTGGGACAGTGGCTGGCACGTAGTAAGCACGTGTTGACTGTTAGTCGTTATTCCGAAGGGCATGCTGTTGATTACCTGAGTGCTCGTGTACATTTGTCTGATCATTTCCTTTGGACAGATTCCCAGAAGAAAATGGTAAGGCGATAGTGTGCACATTTTTAGGACGTTCGCTGCTGCTCTGACTCCCAGGGGCAGAGGCAGCCTGTTTCTGCCCTGCTTCCCTGGCAGGTAAGGAAAAATAAAGATCAAATGGCTTTCCTTGTTGCTGTACCTTGGTTACCCTGATGAGTTTATTTATTTACCAGTGAGAATCATAAACCTTTTGTTGGGGGCTGGGATGCAGCCAGTGGCAGAGCGCTTGCCTAGCGTGCACGAGGCCCTGTGTTTCATCCCCAGCAACAGCCACAAAATATTATTTGTTGCTCATTCCATTTGGCTTAATTTTGTTCCTTTCCTTTATTCATCTCCTCTTTTTTTTTTTTTTTTTTACTTTTTTAGCCCCTCATTCCTGCCCTGTGTGGGGTGCACACGGTGGACTATACGCAGGGGCTGCTCTTTGTCTCTCTGTGCTGGACATGGAACCCAGGGCCTCATGCATGACAGACAAGCAAGTGCTCTGTCCTGAGCCATGTCCCCAGTCCCTCCTCCTCCTCCTTCTCCTCCTCCTCCTCTTCCTTCCTTTCCTCCTCCTCCTCCTCCCCTCTACGACCTCTGCCTCCCGGACTGGGGGTTGAACCCAGGGATGCTCTACCACTGAGCCACACCTCCTAGCCCTTTTTATATATTTTTAACATTTCAAAACAGGGTCTCACTAAGTTGCTGAGGCTGGCCTTGAACCTGGGATCTTCCTGCCTCAGCCTCCCAAGTAGCTGGGATTCTAGGTGTTGTACCTGTGTACCTGGCTTTAGTTTCCTCTTGGTTTGTTGCTCTTTCTTCTGATCAAGATTAAAACGATTTTAATCACTCTTATGTAGATTTTTCTAAACCTCAAGTCTCTCTGTCGGAAGTTGGGCCTGTCCCAGCGTCCCTTAGCACCTTGGCACCACTGTGCCGAGTGGAGCTGACAGCGGTCCTCTGGGCCATGAGAGGCCCTGAGCCCCACTCACTCCACGTGGTCCACATGGCTGTGCCTTTGGTGCTTTTGCGCCTCTTGACGGCGTGTTTTCTTTCTTTCTTGTCAGTCACTGCCCCTCCTTGCCACCAATGGGGTGCCGCCTACAGCAGTTTCCCTCTTGCCTTTTAATTTGATGCTTTGATGGCTTACAAACCCAAACCCAAACAGTAGAATGGGAGCCAGACACAGGGGAGGGGGGCTGAGCGATCTGGACTTCACTCAGGGCTCCCTGCTCCGCTCCTGTGGTGGTGCCTGCGCCCCTCTCCCGGGCTCAACCGGGGACAGTGGCCCTCGCTTCTCTTCCTGGGGGACTTAAATAGACCCAAAAGAAAGACTCTGGAGCGTTTGTTTGAGAAGAGTTGTGAAGATCTGGCAGCTTTTCCATGACTCTGAAGCCCCCTGCCTGGTTGTTGCTTCTGGATTGTTCTAGACTGTTCTGCATTGGTGAAGTGGTTGGAGCCTGTGTGGGGTAGAGTAGGAGCCTGCTCTGGAACCAGGCTGCCTAGATTTGAAATCTCAGACCTACCTGTCTGGAGCTTTGTGATCTTGAGTGAGTCCCTTGGCTTCTCTGTGTCATCCCCGGTGAAGTAAGCAGCCTCTGGTTCATAGTGTGGCCACAAGGAAAAATGAGCTCACGAGTGTGAAGCTGGGGGATGGCCTCAGCGTGGTGGCGGTTGTGTCCCTCCTCAGGGCTGGCGCGGCATCTCCCTTTCAGTACTGGTGAGGCAAGGCCTGAGTGAGGCGGCCTGGGCGTGGCTCATGGCCCCTGCCTGCTCCTGGACCCCAGGGCGAGCACGCGGGGGGCAGAGTGTGGGCACGTTGGTGCAGCCCAGCTAGGCCCAGGGCCCGGGTGCCCAGTTGGCATTTGTGGTTCCAGGGAGCCGTGCATGTCCTGGGGGCCCTGGATTGTCACATGGGGTCTGCATGCTCACATACACAGCCACCTAACATTATCTGTATTTTATTGTTTTTTTAAAAAATATTTTTAAACAAATTTATATTGTGAATTAATGGTAAAGTCAAAGAAGTTTTCACAATAAATGAATATACATCAAAACCACGACATGTTCTAGCAGAATTTTTTACCTCTACCCTAGAGGGTCTAGTATTCTAAATCTTTCTTCCATTTTTGTCCATAAGCTAGAAATCCATGTGTCTTACCGTTTTGTTTGTTGAAAGTGTCTTCTCTAGTCGCAGTGTCCAGTAGACCTAGGTGAGTCACGCGTGGATTTAAATTTTCTAAGTAACTATATTAAAGAAGTAAAAGAAAAAAAAAGATGAAATTATTTGTAGTAGTCGTGTGTGTGTGTGTGTGTGTGTGTGTGTGTATTGCTGGGGATGAATCCCAAGGCCTTGCACCTCCTAGGCAACCGCTCTCCCACTGACCCACGCCCCAAGCCCTTTTCTTATTTTATTTTATTTTATTTTATTTTTTGGAACCAGGGATTGAACTCAGGGACACTCGGCCACTGAGCCACCTCCCCAGCCCTATTTTGTATTTTATTTAGAGACAGGGTCTCACTGAGTTGCTAAGGGCCTCGCTAAGTTGCTGAGGCTGGCTTTGAACTCGCGATCCTCCTGACTCAGCCTCCCAAGTCGCTTGGATTACAGGCGTGCGCCACCACGCCCGGCCCTTATTTTATTTTGATATTGGGTCTCACTAAATTGCTGAGGCTGACCTGAACTTGTGATCCTCCTGCCTCAGTCTCCCGAGTTGCTGGGATTATAGGTGTGTGCCACTGCATTTAGTTTCTGAAATTATTGTTTATTTTTATTTTTTTGTCAGTACTGAGGATTGAACCCAGGAATATTCTACCTCTGTGCTATATCCCCCACTCCCACTTTTTAAAAACCTTTAAAAATATATTTTTAGTTGTAGATAGATACAGTAACCTTTATTTTATTTACTTATTTTTATGTGATGCTGAGGATCGAACCCAGTGCCTCACGTGTGTGAGGCAAGTGCTCTACCACTGAGCCACAAACCCAGCCCCGGCACCCCATTTAAAAGTTTTTTTATTTTCTTTCTTTCTTTATTTTTTTGGTCGGGGAACTGGGGATTGAACTCAGGGGCACTTGACCACTGAGCCACATCCCCAGCCCTATTTTGTATTTTTATTTAGAGACAGGGTCTCACTGAGTTACTTAGGGCCTCACTAAGTTGCTAAGGCTGGCTTTGAACTCTCAATCCTCCTGCCTCAGCATCCCAAGTGCTGGGATTACAGGTGTGCGCCACCACGCCCGGCAGTTTTTTTATTTTGAAAGAAGGTCTTGTTGCTAAACTGCTGAGGCTGACCTAAAACTTGCCATCTTCCTGCCTCAGTCTTCCAAGTTGGTGGGATTCATAATGTATTTTATTTAATCCATTATACCCAAAATATTCTCACTTCAACATACAACTCTTTAGTGAGATATATTGTACTTTTTTTTTCACCCTAAGTCTAAATCTGCTGTGTTGACCCCTCTAGGACCTCTCCGTTTAGACTGGCCTTGTTTCCAGTGCTCAGTGGACACATGGGCCAGTGATTCTGCTGTGTTACCTAAAGATAACAACGAAAAGAAATTTGTTGGTTGTAGAAATTGAATATGTTTATTGTTGATAAACATGCCCTTTCAAAGACTTGCATTTAAAGTTTTAAAATGTTGTGTCTTCCCCATAAGTACTGCCATTGTCGTTCAGTTCAGAACATTGTTGTTCACAAGCCGTCTTTGAGCATCTGGGAGTGCCATCGCAGACACCCATTGAACTCACCTGGTTCTTGGTCCTGTGTATTTTCTTAAAACCCGGAGGTACAGCAGCTGTGTGGGTAGGGTCCAGAACTTGTCCACATTCAGGGTTTCACATGCTCCCAGTGGGAACCATGATTTACACGGTTCTGCCCAAGCCGGGAGGTGGCGCTGGGACTGAGGCCAGCCAGTTCTGGAACATGGTGTGGCCCCTTCCCTGGGCATCCCTAGGAGTGGGTAGCCAGGGACTGTAGTCATCGTACACCCTAGCAGTCCCTTGGCAGGGCACATTTTTGTAAGCTTTTTGTTTGTGGTTTGTCCTTAGTTTATGTGAAGTGGCGCAGATCGCAGCACACTTTTGTCAACACGCACCTACTCTTGGAGACCTGTGGTGCAGAAGGGGCCCATCCAACCCCAGGTTTGCTTCCTTGCTGTGTCTCTAAGCCCTCTCCTGGCTGTGAAAAAGGGTCTGCCTCCCACCCTTGGGATGAGGTGACTATGGATCGAACTCAGGAAGAAGCATCCTGAGCACTACAGCAATAAATGCTGGGTCCCCTTGACTGATTCCCCCTTACTAACACCCGGGAGGGACCAGCATCATTACCCAGGAGCCAGCAGGGAACCTGTGGGTGGGCGGGACAGGGCAGCACCATGCCTTTAGCATGTCCTTTATTCTTTTTTGGGTACTAGGGTTAGAACCCAGGGGCACTCCACCACTGAGCCACATCCCCAGCCCTATTTTGTATTTTATTTAGAGACAGGGTCTCACTGAGTTGCTTAGGGCCTCGCTAAGTTGCTGAGGCTGGCTTTGAATTTGCGATCCTCCTGCCTCAGCCTCCCGAGTGCTGGGATTACAGGCGTGCGCTGCACCACCACGCCCGGCTTAGCATGTCCTTTGTGGCTTGTCAGATGGACGGGCAGAGGCCTCCTCCAGACCCGAGTTGTCTCCTCACTCAGCTCTTTTCCCCCGGCTTTGCCTCTGCGGGAGGTGCCGTCCCACAGCGGTGTTGAGGGCTCCCTAATCACATTCTGGGCAGCTGTCGAGCCTCAGGGGAGGCGGCCCTCCTGGCCTGCACTGCCTGGAAGGTGCTGGGTTAGAGATGTGGGCCCTGAGCCACTCAGCAGCCTGTCACGGACATGTCCCTGTCCCCTTTACACATGGAAGGTAACGATGGCCAAGCACCCCCAAGTCCTGCCTTCAGTTTCCAGCCCCCTCGCCCTCACCAAGGACCAGTGCTGCCTGCCCCTGCCGTCAGAGCTCTCCCTCGCCTTGGCCTGCTTTGCCCAGTGCCCACCCACACAGGCCACCCTTGCCCCCTTCTGGTAGCCCCCTGCCTAGGCTGGCTCACTCTGCCCACCTTCAGGCCTGAGCCCTCCTGTGACCTGGAGCAGCTGCTGCCTTCCCTGGCTGGCATGTGTCGCTTGCTCACATCTGTTTCACTTGCCTGTCTCGCTGGACCCTGAGCCCTGTGCCTGTGACAGGGCTGCCCAGTCTGCTCCCGGTCCTGGCCCAGCCCCAGGCCTGGCTCAGTGGGTGCTTGAATCACCGAGGAGCCTCCCTGCCTCTGTGCTGGGTCAGAAAAGCCTGTGTTCAGGAACGCCCAGCAGGACTTGGGGCCAGGGCTGCTCTGGGCCAGCAGAGGGGTTGCCTGGGGCTCTCCCAGGCCAACTGTGGACAGAGGTAGGGAGGAAGTGTTTCCAGGCCTTGGGCACTTTCCCCTTGGGGCCCAACAGGGAGAAGCCTGATATGGGGACCTGTCACTTGAATTTCTGAGAAGCCAGAGGGATGCCATCCTGCTCCAGCCCAGGTAGCCCATGAGAAGGTGGCAGTGCATTGAGCGCCCTTCAGGGGTCAAAGCAGGGACTCAGGAAATCACAGGAATCCCAATGACCTGATTTTAGTGCATGCTTCTGTCGGGCCGGCCAGCCTGCCCCTCAGACATGGATGGGGCTGCTGGTCACCTGTTCGGTTAGGAAATCTCCCAGGAAGTGCAGTGTGACTCTCCCTGCATCAACTCCCAGCCAGATGGAAGCGGGTAAGAGGTTGGGAGCTGGGGTGCAGTAATGGGGTAAGGGGACTCAGGTGACAGTGGGGTCTGAGACAAGGAAGGAAGCTCATGAGGCAGTGGCCACCTTTCTCTCTCTGTGGGGTGGGGACAGTGAGCCCCACCAAGCTGTCTGAGCCTGTGAGGGTCAGGTGGGGGTCCATTGAATCCAGGGTGCGGGACATCAGTGGTGTCACACCAGGAAAGAGGAGTAGAAGAGACTGAGACAGACTCAAGTTCAAACAGTTACACATTGATACTGTGCGCGGTGGCTCTGAGGGCAGCCGTGGGAGCAGCCTGAGTATGCTGGCGTCTTCCTTCCCCTGAGATATGAGAACTCTGTGCTGCACTTGGCTAGTCTTGGGCCTGCCCAAGGAGACACAGAAGGTGCACTTCCTGGGGACCTGGAGAGGGCTGAGGAGGGCCCAGAGTAGGCTGAGCTGGGAGGGAGGCTCAGAGAGGCTGGGAAAAATCATTTCCTGGGTGTGTTCGAGAGGCCACTGCCCTGTTCCTCTGCTCCTGGGAGGACATGGTGGGCTGGTGTCCAGGTGGAAGATCAAGATCCATGGGGTAAGGGCAGGATGGTGAAGGGGTCTGAACCTGGGGACAACAACCTTTTCTTCCAAGGTGCCCCCAGACTTGATCAATAGAATTCATTTCTGCCCCAAGCAGGGGTAGCAGTGACAGCCCTGCCCAGGCACCCAGGCTGGGAGCTGGCCTTGGGAACGTGCCATCCTGAGCAGGAGTAGACAGAGGTGGGAAGCAGGTACAGTGAGCTGGCACCCGAGGAAATCGTGCTGACAGACAAGCAAGGAGTCAGTCTTAGGAGGATCCCGAGGGCGCCAGGGCACGAGCCGTTGGAGCAGGGTGGCCCGGGTGCAGAGTGGCCTGGGGGTGCCGCTGCAGACCCGCTGCCCGCCCGCCAGTCACCCCCACTCAGGGTTTACTGGAATAGCGGTTTATCATGAAAGCTGCTGGCAGGGTGTGTTTTTAAACTCCGAAACGTGCCACCCCACACTCTAGCACTTTGTGTTTGTGCTGCAAATGTCACAAGATTGACAGCTCTTGCTGTGGGTGATGGGGAGTTACCGGGCTGGGGCGGCAGGGCCTGCTCTGCCATCCCAGAGGGAAGAGCAAGAAAAGCATGACTTCCTCTCGAAGATCCAGAGGGCCCCCTGTTCCTGCCTTGTTCTTGTACTCCGGTAGTTTCTGGAACATCCTTTCGGGGTGTGGTGTTAACCCTGGTGCAGATGAGGAAAGGGAGGCTGGAGACGTGGAGGAATTTGCCCAGGCTGCTCATGCATCCTGGTGGAGGCAGGGCCTGGACCTAGGAGGCCCGGCCTCCAAGCCTGGGCTCTGACCGGGATGTGCTACTATTTCATGAAGAAATGACAAAATTTTTAAAAGCAGGGGAGAAAATGAGAAGAAAATTGGCTAACCTTGACATGAGGGCTCCTCTTAAGCCAGACGGGAAGCCAGCATCTATAGAGGAAATGTCTGGCAGATCGCTTCCTCAGCAATTTTTTTTTTTTAAATGACATTGAAAATTTTGATCGTTTGTGTTTTACCCCATGTGTTCTCTCCCTCTCTGTCTCTCATTTTCCCAGACAGTGGCCGGCATGATGATCCTTCTCCCTACACTGGGGCAGGCTTCTCCTGAGGCCAGGCACATCCTCGGTGTGACCCTAATGCCACTGCAGCAACTAGGAAAATCAACAGGATTACTCTAATACCATTTAATAGCTGATCCACAATCAGATTTTGCCAGTTATCCCCAAAATGTCTTTATAGCCTTGGTTTTCCAGATGTGGAGGGAGCCGGAAGGACCAGGGGCCCACGTGGGACCTTTTCCCAGCACCCTGGCTTTCTGAAGAGTTGGGCGGTTCTGATGGGATGGCAGCCGCTGGGGGAGATGAACTTGCCCCTCCATCCTAAGTGCTGCCCATGAGCTGAGTGTGGTCTAGAAGCTTGACAGGAAACCATCCTGGCACATGCTGCAGGCCAGCGTGGGGGCTGGCAAGGTAACAGCTACCCTGTGCCCTAGTTGGGGGCTCGCCCCCCTTGTGTTAGTAAGCAGTCTGTGGGGTGACACTCCAACCCCCTCAGCTGCCCTGCATGGCTTTGGCGTGCTTTGAAGGTCCTTGCCTGGATTGGTGGTGATGGGACTGTGAAAGGTGACCTTCTAATCCTGATACCCTTCTGCGATCAGGGCTGTCTGTTGAGAAAGCGTCTCCCACCCTCGACTTTTCGCATCCTCTTGTCTCCTGGATTTGTGTCATTGTTCAGATGTCATAATCCACTGTGAGATTACCCGAGTCAGTTACCTTTCTTGTCACCCAGTGCACGGGTGCCACATAAATGGTTGGCATGGCTGCTCTGCAGAGAGCTCCCACACGTGGAGGAAACGATTTTCAAAACCCAGGAGAACATCAGGCAGAGGACAGGAGCAGAAAGACTAGAGGAGGAAACAGCTGTCGAGGAACTTGACGAGGTGCACCCTTGACAGCAGTCGGGGGGATGCAGAGGCAGGTGCTGAGCTCCTGTCCCAGCGGTGGCAAGGGAGTAAGTGTCCATGCCATGGGGTGGACAGCCATGGGCAAGTGGGAGTGCGGAGCGAGTCATGGGGTTCCCTAGCACCAAGAAGTCTCAGACCCAGTCATCTTGCCCCTGGGAGTGACCCTGGTGGAAAGGAAGTTGGGTCCCCGGGTGCTGATGGCATCCTGCTTGGCCTCAGAGCCAGTGGTGACGTGTTAGGAAGCAGACTGAGCCGCTGGCCCAAGGAGGCTGCCAGAACATCTGGTCAGCACTGGCCCTCAGCACCCTGGGCTGGAGCAGTTTGGTGACATGGGAGGCAGAATCTGTTGCCATGTGATGGGGTGGGGACAGGGGTGATACCCTGGAAGCTGCTGCATTGAGAGGGATGAGGACATGTGCCCAGAGAGTGGTTTTCTGAGTTTGTGTGTGTGTGTGTGTGTGTGTGTGTGTGTGTGTGTGTGTTCAAATCCTAAAATAAAGACCCCTGGCAGTGCCTACCCTACGCCTACCTGCGATCCTGCCCGACTCCGCCCCGTGTTCCCAGGTGGAACAGTCTTCCATTGTCACAAAAAGTAATGAGCCCTCCAGAAACGCTTCAGAAAGCTGGGTGGGATATACACATTACAGAACGTTGTGAAGGGACGAGACAGCCTCAGTCCCCCAACCAGAAGCAGACAACCGCCCCACCATTTCCATGGGTTCCTGCCTTTCTCTTGATTGTATTGTGTTTTACGGAAGTCCTGATCACGCACAGTTCCCTTTTGTGGCGCTGGGGAATCAAACCCAGGGCCTCAGGCATGGTAGACAAGCCACTCGGCCGCTCAGCTCTGTCCCCAGCTCATGATTTCATACCTGTTTTTTTGGGGTTTTTTTGGGGGGGGAACCAGGGATTGAACTCAGGGACACTCGGTCACTGAGCCACATCACCAGCCCTATTTTGTATTTTATTTAGAGACAGGGTCTCACTGAGTTGCTTAGGGCCTCGCTAAGTTGCTGAGGCTGGCTTTGAACTCGCGATCCTCCTGACTCAGCCTCCCAAGTCGCTTGGATTACAGGTGTGTGGCACCACGCCCGGCCGTACCTGGTTTTTCTAAAAAAAAAAAAAATTAAGTGTCGCCGCTCTTGCTGTTGCCTGATGCACAGGGCTTCCTGGTCTCCGTCCAGCTGTCCATGCAGAGTGACACGGCGTCTAGGCGGCTGTGCCACTTTCTCCTTTTGTAAATGCCAGGTGTCCCCGGGAGGGGAGCTCGAGGCCCTAGAATCCTCGTTCATGACTTGTGGTACAGGGCTGGGGCATAGAAGTCAGGGACGGGAGGTCAGTGAGCCAGAATCTGAGAGGGCTCGTGTTTTGGTCCTGGGGACTGAACCCAGGGGCCCTTTACCGCTGAGCCACATCCCCAGACCTTTTTATTCTTTGTTTTAAGACGGGGCCTTGCTAAGTTGCTGAGGCTGGCCTTGAACTTGCAATCCACCTGCCTCAGCCTCTGAGTCACTGGAATTACAGGCATGCACCACCGTGCTGGGCTCAGAGGACCCTTTTTAGGAGGAGGACCCTGCTTCCTTTAGAAGGCTGTCCCTGGATGGGGAGGAAAGGAAGGTAGCTGGGAGCTGCTTCAAGTCTGAACTCTGGCTCTGGAGAGGTTCAGGCTTCAGTCCTGAGTCAGCAGAGATTGCTGCAGGCCAGGGAAGCAGTGGCCAGGCCTGGGGAGGCCAAGGGCATCTTAGCCAGCCATGCAGATGGCCTGGGTTTAAATCACCTACTGGCTGGTGACCAAGTTACTTGGCTCTTCATCTGTAGCTGGGAGATTCCTGGCACCTTTCTCCGAAGGTTAAGTGGGTCAGTGTGTCAAGTGCCCAGGGGGACATCATGTTCAGCAAGGTGTTGCTGTTAGCAAGTGGCCAGTGGTGTCCCGTGTGGCTGCTGCCTCAGGGATCTAGGGCGCACGTGGTGGCTCAGCTGTCTGGGGAACACTGGCCAGAGGCTGTGCCCCCTGGAGGGGGACCAGGAGCCCACCCCCAGCATGAGGTGTGAACACTTTACTGCATTTTATTTCTTTTCCTGTGTATTTTTTTTTTAATTTTTATTTTTGCAGACTGCATTTGGATTCATTGTTCTCAAATGGGGGACAGCTTTTCATTTCTGTGGTTGTACAGTGAGTACTTTATTGCATTTTCGTTTTATAAAAAAATTGTAAAAAAGTAGGAAGGGAACAAAAGTGCAGGAACTGCTGATAAGAAATGAAGAGCTCATAAACTTGGACAGATTTTAGAGACACATTTGACTGGACAAAACAGATCTGCAGCTCGTGGGACTTCATCTGGACTGTGTATTTGGTTTCGAAGGGAGATAACTGCATTTAAAAACACCTGAAATGGCCAGGGTGGTGGTGCATGCCTATAATCCCAGCGACTCAGGAGGCTGAGGCAGGAGGATTATAATTTTGAGGCCAGCCTCAGCAATTTAGCAAGGCCCTAAGCAACTTCAAGTTATCCTGTCTCAAAATAAAAAGGGCTGGGGATGCGGCTCAGCTGTTAAAGTCCCCCCAGGTTCAATCCCCAGTACCAACAAAACAACCCTACAATACCTGAAATGAAGGAGCGGAGGCAGAATTGCCAGGAACGATGCACTTAGGGTGTGTATGAGGTCACGCTAAAGCCTGAAGGCTGAGGCTCTTGCCGTCTCTCGGCCCTTGTGGCCTGGGAGGATTAGAGGTGGGATAAGGAGTAACTAACACCTGGCCAGTGCAGGCCTGGAATGGGGGTGCAGCGCTCCCTGGTGCCATTCCCCTGAGAAGTAGCTGACTTGCTGGGCAGAGCTCGGGTGTCTGCGTCCTTAGCAGTTCCTGATATTTCCCTTCAGCCAGGCTTCAGAACAGGAGGTGGTGTCAGGGACACTCCCAGGGCCTTAGACTGTGCCTGACAGGATTCTCTACCCCACCCTACCTCAAGGTCAAAAAATAATCCTGGAGGCTTGGAGGCCCAAGCACTGGCCAGGGAGCCTTGTCATCCTTGGGCAAGGCACTTCCCTTCCCTCTAAAAGAAGAGGACAGAGCCGGGCTTTGAATTCTGAACCTGAAATCCATGGCAGGACTTGGGGGAGGTAGGATCTCCTAACAGCACCACCCTCGTGTTCATCCACCGTGCGCTGGTTTTTCTGTAGAGTTGGTAGATCAGAGGGCTGCACTGGGAAAGCACTGTGAAGGGGGGGTTTCAAAGAAGAAAGTCACTGTCTCAGTTCCAGAGGGTGGAGGTCTGAGGTCAAGGTTCAGCAGGGCCTTCTGAAGGTGCTAGGGACAGATCTGTCGCAGGCCTCTCTCCAAGGCTGGTAGGTGGCCATCCTCTCCCCGTGTCCCTTTGTGTTGCAGTCCCTCTGTGTGTCTAAGCTAGCTCTCCCCTTTTGATGAGGGCAATGGCCATGGGGTCAGGGCCCACCCTACTCCAGTATGACTTCATCTTAACCAACTATTGACCCTGTTTTTACATAAGGTTATATTCTGAAGTTCTGAGGTTGGGACTAGGGTCCCCCTAGCTTGGAGGTCTCTTAGAGAAGAGATCGGAGGGGCCAACCCAGCCTCGGCCATAGGGGACTGATGTGACCTGCCATGGTCGTGGGCTGACTGCCCAGCTAGACAGGGAGGAGGCTGGCACCAGTTTAAATCACTCTCGTGTCCTACAAGGCCCTCTCCTGCCAGGAGCAACGGCTCTTTTTAATGACCGCCTGCTGTCCACCAGGCTCTGCAGCCACCAGTCACATCACTGCTCTGTCCTGCTTTGGCTGGGCAGCTGGGGTTTCTCCTGGCTCACAGACCCGGTCTGCGACTCAGTGAGGTTCGGGCCTCAGCAGGTGGTCAGTGGCACTGGCTAGGATGTGCCGCAGTCCGTACCTGAACCTGGTCTCGCTGGCACACCACTGTGCCTCCGTACTTGGAGACTATACAGATTATTTTGCCTGAGACAGTCGCCTCAACAGACTGTCCCAGATAGGAAGCATCTCTTTTTGACGCCTGTCTCCCTCCCCACAAGGAGAACAAAGCCCGGGTGCACAGTTGGGCTTGGCAAAGACATTCGCTCATTCATTCACTGACAGAGATGGTTGCACACCTTCTGTGAGCCCAGCAGTTCTTCTGGGGACACCAAATGCACAAGGAAAACCTCTAAGTGACGATTGTTTGTTAGACTGTCAGCAGAGGGGCCACTGAGATGGGTGAGCTCCCAAGGAAGGGACGTTGTTGCCAAGACCCAAGTGACCTCAAGGACAAACAGGCCTGGAGGCTCGGTGGGGAACAGTTGTGACCCAGAAGAGGCTGTGTGGCTGGGTGGTAGGTGGAGGGCTCCAGCTGAGGTCAGTGGGCTCTGGCAAGGAGTCAGGAGTCTGGTGTTGATGACAGAGAGCCGCTCGCTGCAGGGCTTCGCTGGAGGTGAAGAGGTCATGGTTTTAAAAGGTCCTGCCATCAAGAAAATAGATTGGCCCCGCGATGGGGTGTGCACTGGGAGGCTGTTAGGAAGATGGGATGGTAACCTGGGGTGGGGTGGCCCCTGCCTCCCAGTTGGAGGAAGGAGCCGCTTGTGGACGGAGAGCCCGCAGGACCAGATGGGTCAGGAGTGGTGAGGAAGGAGCCGAGGGGACCCTGCTGGTCTTGGCTTGAGCAGTTTGGGAGTCAGCGTTGTGCATTTGCTGATGTGGATGGCACTGGCTGAAGTGGCCTAGAGGGGGACTTTGGAGGCCAACTGTTGGCTGTAGCACATAGGATGATGTCTTCAGCCTGGGTACAAGGGTGGCCATCCAAGGGCTCTTCTCCCCCTTCTCCGTTCCCTGATCCCTATCCGAGGCCTGTGCACAGCTTACACGTCAGCCCTCCAGGAGCTTTGGTGTGCCCCTTCTTTACTGCCTCCTGCGTGGCCTTGCCAACCCAAGGGGGCTGTAGGGCCCCCACAGCCTCCCCAGCCCCACCCACCTGCACTCAGGGCCTCAGGAAGATGCTTTGCTGCCACCTTGTGGACAGGAAGAGCCTGACCAGTCTTGGAGGCCCATGTGGCTCTGGGACCACACAGGCCACCAGAAGCCTGAATGAGGCCTTTCCCTGTGGCCAGCCACAAGCTTTGGTCTCCAGGAGAAAGCTGGTCCTTCCTCATCTTGAAGAAGGAGGGTGTCTGCCAGTTTCCTGTGCACTGTGTGGGCTGCCTGGTACAACCCAGTTTTTATCAGTGCATGAGCCAGCAAACACTGGGTGGAGCCCTGGGGCCTGGCCTGGGACTCCCGACGCAGAGCTGCCCTTTGTCTCTTACTCAGGACCTGCATTCTCTTCTTGACGTCATCTTACGTTTCACCTCTCCCCGTGGTCCTTCTGTTTCTGTGCAACAACCCCTGAGGCCCCAGACACCAAGTAGAGCATCGGAAACGTACAGCCAGCTTTGGGGCACATCTGGAGTCAACCCTTTGTCCAACTCCTAGGCTCCCAGGACAGGAGCTGCTTCCTGGTGCTCAGCTCCTGCACTGTACCCGGGGGAGGTTGTTCATCCTGACTCCAAATCTCCCCTGCAGGCATCTGTGAGAAGTTTCATCTTAACACTGCCCCCCCCCCCCCCCCAAAAAAAAAAGTTGCTGGGAAATCTTCAGTCCCCAAGAGGCAAGTGCTTCCGATGGCCTGAGGAAGTAGCAATCCCCGGGGTTTTATGGAGTTTGGTCCTCTTTACGTATTGCCAGCCTGGAGCTTTTCAGGGCTGCCTTATTTGCTCTAGACTCACTGGGTAATGGCTGTGGGGTCAAGCTGTGTTTGCGGCATGTCTCTGGAGCAGGGTCTTGTTGGATGAGACATCCTCCCAACCTGGGGGTGGCCCACAAGGAAGAGGTGTGTGCCCGGGGCTGCTTTCCTCTTTGCAGTCTTCCCCTGACCTGATGTGTTGACATCTATGTGGGAGCAGATGCTCTTCCCTTTGTAGTTTTTATGGGTCAAGAAAAGTTTCCAGGAACGGGGACAGGAAGGAGGAGGCAGACAGGTAAAGAAGAGGAAGCCATCCAGGTTTGGGAGTTGATCCAGGATAAGCTTTCTGCCTGAATGGATTCTGCAGGTGCAGTGGGTCCTGGGAGCCTGTGTGTCCTCTCGTGTCATTGTTCTTTCAGGGTCTGGGCACTGCTGCCTGCCTTCTCTGCCTCCTGTGTATGTATGAGCAGCACATATGCGCTGTGGCTTTCTCCCTTCTGACCCTCCTGGTGTTCTCCACCGAGGGAGGATGCTAAAATGCTAAAGCAACATACTCACGTTAGCCATCTTGATCTCTGTCCCCCTCATCCCCAAACACTGGCCCCCACAATTGCTGCCTGGGGTTTGCATGTTCATCAGCTGGGGGAAGACTTGGAATGGTCAGCCTTACTCTTTGAGGAAGGATAATCCCTATGCATGTGAGAGAGAGAGAGGGCCTAGATGGACAGCTGCAGATAGGCAGGTCTAGGCAGAAAGACTACCTTGTCCTTTTAATCTGAAGCTCAGAAAGGTTGGCAGACCTTAATGTGAGCATTGGGTTGTATTCTTGTCTTTGTGCCTACCCGAGTATCCTGGGAAAGACTCCTCTGTGGAATGGTCTAGAATATATGGGGGAATATGCTTCCTGGAGAGAAGCACACCACTGTAATAACTAGACCCACCAAGAGAGGAAATGCCCCAGAGATCCAGCCCAGGACTTGGGAGTTTCCAGCCCTCCTTTCTGTCAGAGCACCTAGGATAGAGAGGCCCTGCCTTCCCAGGCCTTCCCCCAGCCCCAGCCCCCTCAGGAATGTGCAGCTTTTATCTCTTCTAGCTCAACCCATGGAGTTCTAAAGCTGAAAGGGACATTGGGATGCTGAAGGGGACACTAAAAGTGGGGTTGGACTGGGGTGGAGGAGTCTTGGGAGTGTAATCTTTTCCAAGGAGGCTCAGGCCCCTCACCCCTTGCCACTACCTAAACTGGTTTCTCCTGATCTGCTCCCGGGCCTCTGGTTGTACTTGGTGGACTGTGGTGCCCAGGCAGGCGCAGGCTCTCTCGGGGACCTGGGAAAGCAGTGATGTTGACTGTGCACAACTCTTGCTCTGTTTTGGGGTGATTCCGGATTTTCTGGGTTCAGCTCACTCTCATGAAACTAAAAAGGATATCAGAGTTTGGGGTGTTTCCATTTACACAGTGCCAGGTGCCGGCCAATACTGGAAGCCACCTTGCTGCCATGATCTGGACAGGGGGTGAGACCCAGTGAACAGCCAGGGAATGGCCACTGAAGGCTCAGAAGTGAGTCACTTGTGGTCTGGACCTGGAAGTTATCTTTTGATTTTTTTGCTGCCTGTAGGCAGGAGGACACAGTCCAGACAGATGAGTATCTTTTGGATTTTACAGTCTTCAGCGAGGACAGCTCAGTCATTGACAGCGGCTGGCCATAGCATCCAGCAGCTCTCCAGCTCAGAATGTCTGGCCAGAAATGGAGACAGGATTGCCGTTGTTCAAGCTCCTCATTTTATGAATGAAGAGACCGAGGCCCTGACATGGCTTAAGGCTTTCGCCCTCACTTCTAGTTTGACTCTTAATCTAGCCTCCTGTTCCTGGCCCTTCTGGTGGCTCTTCCTTTGGAGAAAGAAAATGGTCCACTTTTCTCCAGAACTGTGCCTAGTGTGTGGTGTACTCAAGGACTGTTATTTATTTGGCCTGCTCCTAATGACAACTCCTCACCTACCTGCCCAGTCCTAGGAGGAGCTCTGGGCTGGAATTTCCTGTTTTCTAAGGGCTCCCAGGGGCTGCCCCAGCAGGCGGACTCCCCTGCTCCAGGATCCTAGGTGTTCCAGGCCAGACTTGCCGCCTCTCTCTCCTGACTGGGCTTGCTCCCAGCCCATCCAGGTCTGGGCTTGCCGGCTGCGAGGTGGAAGAGTCAGGGACTTGGGCCCACACCAGGTGCCCAAAGGCCGGAGGTCCGTGCGCCCCGGCCGCGGCCCCGGCCCGGGCCCAGCCCCGCGCCCCTCGCCATGGGCCTGGCCCTCGCCAGCGGGCCCTGAGCATGGAGCGGGGCTGGCCGCCCGGGGACAGCTGCAGCGGGGAGCGGCCCTCCGCCTGCCGCCGCGCCCTCAGCGTTTGCGACTCGCTGGACCTGCACGGCGCCCCGGCCGGCCGGACCGCCGCCGCCCTGCAGGCCGCCCTGTGCGCCGCGCGCGAGCAGCCGGCGCGGCCGCGGAGCGTGTGTTCGGGCAGCTCGGGGTCGGCGCCCACCGGTGCCCGTGGCCTGCTACTTGGCCTCCTGCGCCCGCGCCTCGGCCGCCGGAGCCCCGCGCCCTCGGGGCGGCCCAGCTCGCCCGCACCCAGCCCCGCGGCCAGCCCCGCTCCGGTTCGGCGCAGCCGTGCTCCTGGGGAGCCGGCGCTGCGGCCGCGGCCCACCAGCATGACGTTCCTGGAGGTGAACCGTCTGGAGCTGGCGGCGGCCGAGGCGCCGGGCGCGGGGCTGGGCCGCGCGGGCAGCGCGGGCTTCCTGCGCGGCGCATCGCTGTGGAGCAGCCAGCGCTGGCAGGTGTTCCGCGGCGGCGGCGGGCGCGGCTCCGAGGGGCCCCGGCGCGGTCTGTCGGCGCTGAAGAAGAGCTTCAGCTTCCGCTTGCGCCGGGGCCAGGAGATCCGGCGCTCCGAGTCGGGGCTGCTGACCCGGCCGCCCCGCGCGCGCACCCGCAGCGACGGCGACGCCAGCTCCCTGGGCGCCTTTTCCAGCCGCCGCGACCTGCTGGGCGCAGAGGTCCCAAGCGTCGCGCCGGAGCCCAGCCGCCCCCGCGCCGCCGCCAGCCTCTGGAGGCTGCTCACCAGCCGCTTCCGCCGGAGGGAGCCCGCGCCCGCCGCGCCACTGTGGAGCCGCCGGGCGGCCGCAGCCCCCGGGCTCCTGAGCGCGCCGAGCGGTAAGGGGAATCTCCGCAGCGCCTCCTGGGTGGCCTCTCTGGGTGGAGTCTGGCAGAAAACCGAGGGCTTGAGTGAGAATCTGCCGGGAACCCACCTGGTCGAGGCAGGCGCTCCGTGTGGGCCTGGGGTAGATGGGTCCAGTGCTGCAGTTGGTGTCTGGGGTCATCCGCAGTGTCCAGAAGAGATGACAGTGGGGGAGGAGGACTCCAGGCCAGAGCGGGCTATGGCACTGCCCCAGCATCCTAGAATAGGAGAGTAGGAAGGGTCCCAGTTCAACCCGCATTTGGTACATGCAGAATTGAGGCCCAGGAAAGGAAGGTGCTCTGTGGAGTCAGATGGCTGTAGGCTGCACTCAGCAGCTTCCTAGCTCCCAGTCGGAGGTTGACCTCTCACTGCCGGGGGACCTGGTTATGATAACTATTCTGAAACAACCTGGGGGCAGTGTCAGTGTGTCTGGGAGCCAGGGACAAGCAGGCGCTGCCCAGACAAGGCCAGCCCAGGCTGGGCCAGCAGGAGCTTGCTGGAGGCTGTAGGTGGAAACTTGGAGGGCAGAGGAGATGGGGGCTGGCCATCAGAGGACAATGAGTAGCTGGCAGCTTCCCTTCCTGAGAGGATCCCTGCCTGACTCAGGGGCCAGTGGTGCTGGAAGTGGTTTGAAGGGAAGGGAATTTGGAGGTGGGCCTTCCAGCTAAGGAGGAGCTTGGGAAAGGAGTTGGGCAGGGCAGGGTAGATATGGCCTCATTGGACCTGCCCCTACAGAACGGGGCCAGGTAAGGCTACTCCCTCTTCACTCTGGCTCAGGAATGTGGTGGGCGGCCCCACCCTGCCAAGGGTGAGCAGTTGCTACTTGCAGGAAGCCAGCCCCCTCTGCCAGATGCCCTGCCCATTTTGGGTCTGAGACTTGTTGGAGTGGCCTCTAACCTAGAGGAGAGGTACCCTGGTGCACTAAGTCAGGTGGGCTCCAGGTGGAAAATACCTGTTGGAGCCTAAAGAGGAGAAAGAGGGACACAAGTCTAAGACCAGGGAAGAATGAGACTGAGCCCTCAGTCTTGTCCTAAAGACTGACTTTCCTTTAGGAAGTATCTTCCTGCTGCTTCCTAGGGACCCAGGGGTGAGGTTCAGGGTCTCATGGGCAGTACTATCCTCTGGCCTTGGCGGAGAAGGGGCATCACAGGCAACAGTGGTGGTGGCAGTTAAGACAGGTGTGTGTGCCACAGTGGCCCTGATGGGGTGACTCTGTCTTCACAGACTCATTTGTGAACAGCCAGGAGTGGACCCTGAGCCGCTCTGTGCCGGAGCTTAAAGTGGTGAGTGGGCCCGAGGAAGGCCCTGGCAGCCCTGGCTGGGTGGGCCAGGTTTGGAGTGGTGGGCCTGGGCATTGCTTCTTCTGAGCCTCTTCCCCCACCTGCCGCCCTCTCCTTCAGCCTTGGCCCTTCTTCTCCCCAATGCCTCTGATTCCTGCTCTGCCCCTTCCTCTCCTGCAGGGCATAGTGGGAAACCTGTCTAGTGGGAAGTCAGCCCTGGTGCACCGCTATCTGACAGGGACCTATGTCCAGGAGGAGTCCCCTGAAGGTGAGCTGCAAGGCCAGCCTGGCCCAGAGACCAGCCACGGGGACCTCTTCTCCCCAGCACTGTGGGCCCCTTTCCTCACCATCCTCCTGTCTCCTTCACTGGGAGCTTAGTTTCTGCTTTGCCTGGCTCCCCGTGGGCCCTTCCCCCAAGTTTGGTCCTGACTCTGCACTCCGTCCTAGGGGGTCGGTTTAAGAAGGAGATTGTGGTGGACGGCCAAAGTTACCTGTTGCTGATCCGAGATGAAGGCGGCCCCCCTGAGCTCCAGGTGATGCTCCTGCCAGGGCCCTTGGTTTCTGGTGGGACTGGGCAAAGTTGGGACAAGGGCCTGTCGGGGTCCTCCCGCCCTCCCTGTGTGGGAGCTTGCCGGCCCAGGCCAGTGTGCTAACTCTGCTTGGTCTCCCCTAGTTCGCTGCGTGGGTGGATGCGGTGGTGTTTGTGTTCAGCCTGGAGGATGAAATCAGCTTCCAGACAGTGTACAACTACTTCCTGCGGCTCTGCAGCTTCCGCAATGCCAGCGAGGTGCCCATGGTGCTAGTGGGCACACAGGGTGAGGCAGGGCCTGCCCAAATCTGCCAGGGAGCAGGGGCGGGCCGGCGGAGCCTGGGTGGGCAGGGGCACGTGAGCCCCCAGCCTCCACTCCCTTCCCAGCCCCCCCTTCCCCGTGTCCCCCGTAGCCCAGGGCTTCTTTCTTGCTCCAGTTGAGTCCTGCAATCCGTGTGACCATCGTGTCCACATTTTTTTGTGATGAATAAACAGACTCAGAGGTTAAGTGGTTGGCTCATTTTTACTCCATGATGGCAAAATGAAATGAAGCCCAGACTCCACATTCTTGAGCCTGTACACCCACCCCACTCCCCAGCCCCAAGTGACGCCTCCCCTCCAACAGACGCCATCAGTGCCGCCAATCCTCGCGTCATCGATGACAGCAGGGCCCGCAAGCTCTCCACAGACCTGAAGCGCTGCACTTACTACGAGACGTGCGCCACCTACGGGCTCAACGTGGAGCGCGTCTTCCAGGACGGTAACTCGGGCCCCACGGGGGTGCAGGAAGGCCCCCGGCAAGCAAGGCTGTGTTTTGCAGGGAGGCGCCCAGCTGGGCTTTCTCCCCTCCTCCCCAGTGGGTATAATTGATTCTGCTGTCCCCTGCAGTGGCCCAGAAAGTCGTGGCCTTGAGGAAGAAGCAGCAGCTGGCGATCGGGCCCTGCAAGTCCCTGCCCAACTCGCCCAGCCACTCGGCCGTGTCCGCTGCCTCCATCCCAGCTGTGCACATCAACCAGGTGCGGCCCGAGGCCCCGACCCTGGACTTGTCTGTGCGCCCCACTGCCCCCTCTGCCGCCTCCTCACACTTCCTGTGCCGCTGCACTCTGCCTCCTGTTCCTGCATGTGGCTTGTGTTCCATTTAGCCTGCACGATTGGCTGTGGCCTCCGCTCTGTCACGTGGTGACTGCCTTCCCTGCTCCTGTTTTCCATCCTCTGGTCTCCGCTGTCTCCCGCCAACTGCTTCAGCTAGGACAGCACAAACACGTGTCCTAGTGAGCCCTGTTAGCATGGTCTTGGGAGCTGCGTCCTCTGGAAACCGTACTCTGCGGGTACATAGAGCAGAGGAGGTTCTTTGAGGCCTGCTGGGCACTCGCCCTTGGCCACGCTGGCCTGACCCCCTCCTCTCGGAGGTGGGCCCCTCCATTGGCCAGCAGCTGCAGTGCTTCCTCAAAGGAGGAAGAGGCAACTGACAGGCTCGTGCCTGCTGAGCACAGAGATGTGCCCTGCCCACTCTCCTGAGTGTTTGTTTTGGAAGGGCAGTGCTTGCTCTGAGGGGGTGAATGGTTTGGGGCTGTGTGGAGTGCGGGGGCTTCTGAACCAGGTCCTGCCAGTGCCCCTCCAGTAATGCCACTTGGACACCCCTGGCCTGTTGCCAGGTCAGTTTTCCGCCCTTGGCATGCGGGTCAGTGCTTGGTCCTTTAGCAGCACTCCCCTCTCTGCTGCCCTCTGCTGCCAGCCGTGGGCCACACATGGACAGGCCCAATGGAGGGCCGAGCCTACAGCCACTGCACTCTCCACAGCAACCTGTTGCACTTCCCCTCCCTGTAGGACTTGTGAGAAGGTGCCAGAATGCCCATCAGTAGCCCTTTTAGGCGAGAGCAGGAGGGGTAGGTCTTTCTTCGTGCTCTTTGAGAGCGGCTGCCCCCTGCCCTGGCAGCTCTGCTGAGTGGCCCTTAGGTAACCTTAGAGTTCCAGGAGGCAAGCGGTCAGGCCAGGTGCTCCAGTGAGTGCAGGTGGGTTGCAGGCCTCTGGTCTCCCGAGTCCTGGAGCAGATCAGGACTGCACTCGTCTCCACCCCGTGGGCTCTGTCGTCTTTCCCGTTCCCTCTGTGCCTCACCTGAAGCTTCCTGCGGCAGTCCCAGCTCTGTCTGCCTTCTGCCCTGTATCTCTGTCCCTGCCACACACGTGCTCAAAGCAAACCTTAGACTCCCTCCGCCCCGCACTGTGAACCCACCCAGGCCCAGCGCGCCCACCTCCTGGCATCTTGCCAAGTTGTCACATGTGTCTGACTTGAGGGTTCATCTGGGGTGAGCTGCTCCCTGTTCCAGATCACCTGCAAGTGAGGGCTCCATAGTTTACCACGTCCGGGCTTTGCCTCTGATTCTCCCTCTGATTTAGCTCCCTACTTGGTGCAGAGACCTCCTCTCAGGGCTCCAGGACAAAGGTTGTCCAGCCTGGTGGGGCAGCCCAGTGGCACCTACAGCTCAGTGGCGACTGGATCCTCTGGCCCCCTTGCCATTCCAGCTCCTTTTCAGTATATGCCTGTTGGCCTGTGCGCCCCTAGCCAGGTCCCCATTCCTCTGAGAATTCCTGGCACCTGCCTGCTGCCCCGTGTCCCTCTCCACCCCACCCCAGAGCCACTTCAGCAGCCCTCTTTGTCCTTAGGCCACGAATGGCGGCAGCAGCGCCTTCAGCGACTACTCGTCCTCAGTCCCCTCTACCCCCAGCATCAGCCAGCGGGAGCTGCGCATCGAGACCATCGCTGCCTCCTCCACCCCCACGCCCATCCGCAAGCAGTCCAAGCGGCGCTCCAACATCTTCACGGTACGTGCCCCGCCCTGCTCCCTGCCCAGCTGCCACCCCTGCACCGGCAGGGCGGAGCACCAAGCTCCTGGCCAGGAGGGCACGGGCAGCCCCGTCAGGAGGATGCCACCGCAGCCTCTCACTCGAGGACACACACGGCCCCTCACTGGGCCCTCAGAATCTCTAGACTGTTCCTCGGAGCCCATGAGCAGCTTCCCTTCACTGCCCTCTCCAGGGCCCCGGCCCACCCTCGGACCCCTGTGCACACGCTCCCCCCGCAGCCTCCCGCCCTCCCAGCCCTGAGCATTTCTGTGTCATCTTGAAGGGACCTTTGGACTTGTGGCCTAACTCCCCTGACCCCCTTTGATTCAACAGCTAATGAACCGGAGGCCAGAAGGCTGTTTGCCCAAGGCGCCACAGAGGGTTAGCTGGCCCAGCTAGAGCCAGAGCCAGGCCTCCCAATCCGCCTTCCGGCTCTTTTTCCGTTACCCCACTGCCGAGGGGAACGCTCATGCTTCCCACCCACCGCTGTGATTGGTTTAACAAAGGCTTAGCCATCTTTTCCTGGGCTTCACCACGCTGCCTCGTGCCTCCCGCTCAGGTTTGTCCTGTCTCCTTGTGAGCTACTTGTCCCTCCCCACCAACCTCATGCCCCCACCCAGAGTGGGGTGTACCCCCTGCTTAGGGCCAGCCCCTCAGCTCTTGGGCCTCTGAGCCTGTGTCTCTCCACTCCCAGTTTTTATACACTGTGTCCCCCCAACTGTGGCCCTCCTGCTGGGCCCTGGCTGGACTGTTCCTGGAGTCTTGGCCAGACAAAGGTGGGTGAGCGGCCTGTCCCTCTGCGTCACTCCGTGCGCCTCTTTCTGAGAGCCAGGGCTTGGCTCTTGGCTTGGGCCGGAATCCAGACAGCCAGGCCAGACTCTGGACCTGGCCAGACAGAGCCAGTGCCCCAGGCCGTGCTCGCGCGTCCTCGCCTCTGCCCTGCCTGCACACCTCTGCCTGCTGGCTGCCTGCCTCCGTCCACCGCGCCTGCCGTGCGCGCTCACTGACTGGCTGCTGCCGCGCACTTGGCTTGCCCAGCCCTGACCCTCCCAGCCCGCAGCTTCCCGCCTCTGTTCCATTCGTTGAGATGCTCGGAGCCTCGTGGCTGCTGCTGCTGTAGAACCCTGGGGTACCTCTGGCACGGTGCCTGCTGCTGGCACCCTGCTCCCCAGCACTGTGCCTCAGTCATCCACTGCCTGGATTCCATTCTTAACCCCCATCTTCCCCCACTGGCTGGTTCAACCCCAGGGCACCTTCCGCCTCCCTCCTGCACCCGCCATCCCCGGCTCCAAGGCCTCCTCGCCGCAGCACGTCGTGCTCGCTCCATGTGCGCCCTGCTGCCTGCCTTCCCTAGCTCCGCTGCCTCCCGCGCCCCTTGCCCTGCAAGCTCATCGCACGGCCTTCCCTCCAGGCCCTTCCATTCTCTCCATCTTCACAGTGGCGACCTTATTTTTTTCTTTCCCTCATTTCCATGGTGACTTCACTTGCGCCATTGTCCCCGAGGCGGCCTCCAGGCATGTCCGTCTCTGGGGTATCTTGGGACCTCCTCCCATCATCGCTGTTGGGGCCGGCCACCTTTCTCCCTCGTCAAACCTGCTCGGAGGGGCGCCCTGTGTGTCCTGCCTGCTCTATGGCTGGCGACCCCCTGCCGGGCCTGTTGTGACATCCCCAGTCTCCCCATGACTCCATGTACTCATTTGTTGCCACTCTTGCCCCTGTTCCTGTCCTTCACGGGAAAGGCGCCCCTCTGGGCTCCTGGGGTCCTCTGCAGGTTGGCAGCCTCTTGGCTCACCAGCCTGGCTGGGGTGGGCTGGACCCTGCTCCCCAACCAGCAGTTCTGTCTGGGGACGTGGTGGCAGCAGTTTCACCCACGTTCCTCTTCCCTGGGCCAAAGGGGCAGAGGACTGTGGCGGTCCAGGCTGGGAAGCCCAGGAGGGGCCTGGGGACAGGTGCTGACCTGGAGCTGCCGGGTGGCAGTCGAGTCTCCGGAGGCTCTTTGCCGGGTTCTTCCTGCTCCCTCCGGCTGTGCTTTCTCCCACTGCAATTGCAGTCCTTTGGCCCTCTCTGTGCCCTTGGCTTCTGGCAGCCTGGGAGAACAGGAGGGGTGAGCCCAGGCCTCTGAGTGGTAGACATTCCCTTCTGAGATGGACTGCTGGGCCACATCTGCCCAGTGGGTGCAGCCGCCGCCGCCGCCTCCTCCTCCTCCTGCTCCTCCTCCTCCTCTTCATCCCGCTGCCGCCTCACCTCTCCCCAGGCGCCTGGGTCTCTGCCCTCATCAGTGCTGACCGACTTGTGCGGGGCTTGAGTATAACTTGCCAAAATCTTTATTCTTTCGATATTTGCAGATATGTGCCACTGTTTCCAACTTTTCATCAACAAAAAGGCCTTTCCAACTCCTTCCAAATTAGAAGACCAGGTGGTGACACACAGCACCTCTGGACATTCCCCTGTGCGGGGCCGGAGGCGGGCCGGGCCCTGGGACTGCTCTCAGATGAGAAGCGGCCGCCGAGCTCCCCGCTCCAGAGACCCACAGGAACCTTTGTAACTAACCCCACCCCCAGGGAAGGCTAGGAACGCCGGAGCCCGCGCTGGGGGCTGCCGGGGACCAGGCCCGGCTGGACACTGCGCCAGGCTCGCTGCATGGAGAAGAAGGGAGCTCGGCCCCACGCCGGCCGGCCAGCGCGACGAGGCCCAGAGGGGCCGGGGCGCCGAAGCCCGCTGGCCCAGCTGCTCCTGGGGGGAGCTTTCCTGCCCCTCCCCTCCTCTGCTCCTTCCTGCATGGACTTCTGCCGTTCCTGCTCCTGCTCCGGAAGCCGCCGCCACCGCGCTTGCCTTGCCCCCTCTTTTTGGCCTCCCCCTGTTTCCTAGGATCCGCATTTGGGTGGACTCTGCCCCAGGAGCTTGGCAGGGCGCAGGGCCTCTTCTGGCCTCTCTCCTCTCTCTCTCCATCCACTGTGCCCTCGGGCCACACCAATGCGCTCGGTGCCACGTGCAATGTGGTGTGTGCGCTGCAGACGGGCCACCCGCCCGCTATTTCTGGACTTTGCTCTCCCTGGTTGTCGTGCCCTGTGCTCCCGGCCAGCCCTCAGCCCCACCAGCCACCTCTCCTGGCCCCTCCCTTCTCTTACACCCCAGCCCCCCGGGCTGCGTGCTCCTCCCACCCTCGGTATTTCGTGTCCTTGCTCTTCGGGAGGGGCGGGCCCGGATCAGTGACCTGTGCTGCTCTGTATGGTGCCGTGTGTAAGAATAAACCCGTTGGAATACTCGTGGTCTCAGTTCCTTCCCGCCCCGCCGCCCCCTCTGTTAGGGCTGCCCAGGAGGAGGGAGTAAGGCGGGAGGGCTGGGAACCAGGTGGGCAGCTCTCCCCCAGGCCCCCAGCCTCTAACACGCCTCTTCTTCTCTCTTCCAGTCTCGGAAGGGTGCTGAGCTGGACCGGGAGAAGAAGGCTGCGGAGTGCAAGGTGGACAGCATCGGGAGCGGCAGGGCCATCCCCATCAAGCAGGTCAGCACGAGCTTTCCCGGGGGGCCCAGGGCAGCTGAGAGTGAGGCCCCAAGGTACTAGGGGTGATTCTTCTGGGGGCCTCTGTGTATGGTGTATGGGGTGAGTGCCTCCCTCCCAGACCCAGTCCTTACCCAGGTAGAAGGGTTCATGCTCCTGGCCAGAATCTCAAGGCCCAGCAGCCTTGGGACTGAAGGAACTGAGACCATGAGTACTCCAACCCATCTATGTTCTCAGCCGGCACTGTGCTGCTGCCTTCTGGGCCAGCAGCTCTGCCTGTTCTTCCTCATCGCCACCAGAGGGCAGCAGAGAGCTACCTGCTGCCCTCAGCTGGTGGCTCCCAGACCTGCTGGTTCTGAACTCCTTCATGGAGAATGGGGCTTCTGGGCCTGGCCTGAGGAAGAGTTCCTAAGGGTGACCTGAGGCCCACGCATGGAAGTGGGTACTGAGGGCTGATCCCACGTGAGGCTCATTGGCTCAGTTTTATCATTTTGAGCCTCCTCTTTTTTTCTCTTCTCTTTTTTTCTGGTGGTATGGGAATGGAATCAGGGCCTCATTCATGCAAGGCAAGCACTACACCATTGAGCTACACTCCAGCCCCTGTGTTCAGTTTCTTTGTTTTTTTTGTTTGTTTTGTTTTGTTTTTTGCAGTGCTGGGGATTGAACCCGGGGCCTTGAGCATGCGAGGCAAGCACTCAACCAACTGAGCTATATCCCCAGCCCCTGTGTTCAGGTTTTTTTTTTTTTTTTTTTTTTTTTTTGGTATTGGGGATTGAACCCAGGGGCACTCGGCCACTGAGCCACAGCCCCAGCCCTATTTTTGTATTTTATTTAGAGACAGGGTCTCACTGAGTTGCTTAGGGCCTTGCTAAGTTGCCGAGGCTGGCTTTGAACTTGCGATCCTCCTGCCTCAGCCTCCCAAGTCACTGGGATTACAGGCGTGCACCACTGCACCCGGCTTGTGTTTGTTTTTTTTTTTTAAAAAATAATAATTTAGTTGTAGGTGGACATAATACCTTTATTTCATTTTTATGTGGTGCTGAGAATCGAACCCAGGGCCTCATGCATGCTAGGCAAACGCACTACCACTGAGCCTCATCCCCAGTCCCCTGTGTTCAGTTTTGAGACTGGGTCTGAGTTGCCCAGGCTGGCCTTGAATTTATGGTCCTCTTGCCTCAGCTTCCTGAGTAGCTGGGATTACAGGCATGAGCCACTACACCCAGCTCACCTCTGTTCATTTTTAAAGAAAATATTCCGTTGATGCCATCCCTCTGTTTTTATCCTACCTCCTTTCGGAGTCACCCCTGAGAGTGCTAGTCCACCCAAGCCTGGTTCTCCCTGACCTCCCTGGGAGAGGGGTCCCTGTGCCAGAAGAACAGCAGGCTATGACAGCGTCTTGCCCAGAGGTGGAGCTATATAGGGTAGGTGCCCTGGACCTGCTGGGGTGGGCAGGTAGAATGCAGAGGTGTCTCTTTGGAGCTAGGCAAGAGCCTTGGGGGCTGAGGTGTCATTGAGGACCGAGCTTGTGGTTAGTTTGCCCTTTCCTTCTGGTGCTGACTTGACCCTTGGGATCTGGTGGTTAACAGTTTGTGTCTACAGGGGGCCAAGTTGCCAGGTTTGGGCTCTAGAGGTGACTGGTGTGGCCAGAGCACCAGAGGTTGGCTTGGCCAGGGCCTATGGTCTTGTTTGGCCCTCCTGGGCTTGGGAGTTGGGATTTATGTGTTAAGACTGGGGATTTCTGATTCCCATAACAATTTTGAATGAAGTGTCCAAGGAGATAGGACAGAGCCCCTGAGGGCAGGTCAGAGAGCTGTACCTTGATCCATGTCCTGCCCTTTCTGCTTCGTCTCTCCCTTGAGATGCTCATTGCACTTCTGTCTGGCAGGGACCGCTGCAGTTGGGTCAGCCTCCTGAGGTCACCTGAAAAGTCTGGGAGCAAAGAGTGGCCTCAGAACCCTTCTCCACTCCCCCATGCACACGTTTTGGTGTGTGTGTAGAATCAGTGACACACAGCCTGTTGATTGTTTGACCCCAGGTGGCTGGGGCCTCTTGCTCAGTGATGTGGATGTGCAGATGTGCTCTGGGCCTAGGCGGTCAGCTCCCTGCTGCGGGGGTCAGCTCCCTGCTGCGGGGTGGGAGAGGTGAGGGGTGTGTTCAGTGAGCGGGGCGCTATATTCATCCGCCCACACCTTCCCGGCTGGGGCATGTGTGGCTGGGGACTGGTGGTTCCAGTCCCCTTCTGTGGGTGAAGGGTAGATGTGAGGTGCCCCAGGAACAGCACCCAGGGTTCCAGCCTGGAGTCAGCTGGGTCACTTGAACGTTACTTGAGATTCAGGGACTGTCCTAGGCTGGCAGCCAGCCGAGGGCGGTCCTCCTGCGGTGGGCGGTGCTCGCGGCCTGCCTACGCTGCTCCTGCCGCCCGGATCGGATCGGATCGCTGCTACTTCCTCTGGGGTGCGCGGGCTCAGGCCCATTCCCGCACACCGGGCCTCTAGAGGTGCGGGCCGGCGCCCTGCTCTCCTCCCCTCCCAGCGGCCATTCCTGGCAGCCTCGCCCGAGCGGGCTGGTCCCGCCAGGTCGGCGGGCCGCGTCTCGCCCCTCCTGTCCCGGCTCCCGTTCCGTACCTTCCCCTCCCCCCAGCTCCTGCTGGGAGTGGAGATTGCATTTCAGTTGCCATTTGCATTCCCAATCAATCCGGACTCCGCAATTAAGTCGGCTGGCGGAGCTGGGAGGGAGGCGGCGGCGGGAACGGGTCCTCTGGGGGCTGTCGCCTCCGCACCGCTCCCATTCCGTCCCAGATTGCTTCCTGCTCCACCGTGCGCAGCCGGCCGGCCAGGGAGGGGAGCGGGAACCCCGTGGCTCCTTCCCTCTCGGAGCGCGGGCTGGAGGCCTGGGCGGCAGGCAGGTGAGGGGTGGCCGGGGCGGGGCGGGGGCCAGCCTGCCAGCCTGCCAGCCGCTCTGGCTGGGCAGCCCTGGGCTCTCCGCCCACACCCTGGGCTAACGAGCCTCATTACCACGGCGGCCGCTTACCTGCCAGCCCCCGAGAGGGGCCCAGGTGAGGGAAGGTAGAAAAGGGCTTCCGTCCTGGAGGCGGCCTCCCCAGTGCCTGCCTCTGATGTCCTTCCGGGGAAGAGGGGGACCTAGGTAGGCCCCAGCAGAAAGGTGCTGGAGGCTGAGTCTTGTTTGGGGGAGTCAGCAGACCCAGAGCAGCAGTGGTTTGTGGAACGTTACCAGCCTGCAGAAAGGGGTGGAAGCCTCCTTGGCAGGACCGGAAGCTGGGGCTGCGCCCTGGAGAGGCGTGGGCTGGGGCGTGGTGACTGTGGCCGAAGGAGTCTGGAGGCTGTGCCTAGCCCCCCTGGGCTGAGGAGCAAGAAAGCTGGGCAGGAGTCCACCCAGCACACCCACCCTGGGCTCAGGCCAGATGTCCTCCACCCGGGGAGCTCTGTCCCAGGACACCCACCTGGGAGCCCACTGGCACCTGGTCATTCTTTCTGCGGGAAGTTAGGGATAACTCTCCCATGTCTCCAGAGCCCCATGGCTATTCCTCCTCAGCGGCACTTGTCCTCGGGGCCCTGTGTTGTGGGGAGCGGGGAGCTATACTGTTTGCTTGGCTCTGAGCCTCACCTTGCCCTGGCCTGTGACAGGCACGCTACACCCAGAGGCAGGTCATCAAGGCTCCAGACCCATCAACCCCTCTTGTTTTCAGAAGCCCCTTTTGAGGACAGGGTCTCCCTCTGATGGGGACAAGGAACAGACTGCATCCTCAGATGCCTGCAATGGCATTTGTCTCTTGGGGGTGGCATGGGGAAGAGGGGACAGGGAAGGAAGGAGGGGAGGCCAGGGGTGAAACATCTGGAAGTGGGAATTCCCAAGCTGCTGGGGCCTGGGTGGGGCGCCTCCTCACCTCCATCTCACTGGGCTGGAAGGGGCGGTTCCTGGGGAACCTTTAATCACCTCTTCCTTTTTTTTCTTTTTTTTTTGGCACCAGGGATTGAACCCAGGGACCCTCGGCCACTGAGCCACATCCCCAGCCCTATTTTTGTATTTTATTTAGAGACGGGGTCTCACTGAGTTGCTTAGGGCCTCGCTAAGTTGCTGAGGCTGGCTTTGAACTCTCGATCCTCCTGCCTCAGCCTCCCAAGTGCTGGGATTACAGGTGTGCGCCACCGCACCCGGCATCACCTCTTCCTTCTTAACTGCTAGGGCTGAGCCTCACTGGAAGAACTACAGGGGCAGGCACAATGGAGTTGGGAAGGCAGAGGGTCTTACTGTTTTCTCCTGGCTGGCAGGGGCAGGGCTCCATTCTTGCAGGAGAGGCCATTCCAGGCCTTCTGTATGTGTGGGACGTGACCCTCCTAACCCCCGTGGGAGGAGCCCAGGGTGCAGCCCCCTGCTCTCCCAACAGTGTACCCAACCTTTCCTGCTTGGCTCCAGTTTGTGGATCTAACCACATTCCTGCTCCCGCTGTGGGACTTTGGAATCTCCAAGGAAGGCTGCCTCTTCCCACCTCTCCTGACTGTGTGTGGGGGCATCTGCCACCAGGGACGGTGCCTTTTAGGAGTTGTTAGAGGAGCAGGTTTCTCTGGAAGGATACGCGCCTGGCACTGGGTGTCTGTCTGGTTTCCACCCCAGGAGGGGGGGCACTTCTGCCTTCTTCACCTGATGGCCAGGTCCTTCTGCTGTGGCCCAGGCACTGTCCCAGGTGCTGAGAGTTTGTCAGTGAGCAGAACCGTCCTTGCACTTGCGGGGCTAGCCTTGACCTTCACTTCACACCAGCTGACTGCCACATTTAGAGAGGCGTCCCAGCTTACTCGGGAAGTTTCAGTGGCTGAGGTGGAAGGGTGGGCTTCCTGGTGCTCAGAGGTCGGGTCTGAGGTGTTCTTGGAGTTAGGGATTTTTCTGTCCTGTGCGGGAATGCTCCGGGGCTGGAGGCCGGGCCCCTGCGGAAATCTCCGCTGTAGTTCCACCACCCTCTGGTGCCTCCTGGGTGGGAGCATCGCTGTTGGGACCCTTGGAGTCTCTGTTGCTGATGTGGCTGTGCAGATGGGGGTGGGGCCACAGGCGCCCACACCAGAACAGCAGATCCACGTCCTGGTCAGGGAGGCCAGAGTTCTGCAGGAGGGTCGGTCTGCTGCTCTCCCGAGTTCAACCATAGGTGTTTTTGTTTTTGTTTTTGTTTTGTTTTGTTTTGAACCAGGGATTGAACTCAGGGACCCTCGGCCACTGAGCCACATCCCCAGCCCTATTTTGTATTTTATTTAGAGACAGGGTCTCACTGAGTTGCTTAGGGCCTCGCTAAGTTGCTGAGGCTGGCTTTGAACTCGCGATCCTCCTGACTCAGCCTCTGAAGTCACTTGGATTACAGGCGTGCGCCACCGCGCCCGGCTCAACCATAGGTATTTAAAGGTCCCTCTGCTCAGCCTCGTGGCTCAGGAGAAGGTGGGATAAAGGGTGATGTCACCCAATGGCACTGTGACCTTCCTGTGAGCTGGCTTCTGTCTCTGGTCAGGCAGACCCCCCGTGACACATGGGCAGGCTTCTGGCCTCTGACTGATCTCTGTCCTCATTGCTCTGTGACACTGGGCTGGCTCCTGGCTGATCAGACCTCTGTTCTTAGGGGATACTGCTGAAGCGGAGTGGCAAATCCCTGAATAAGGAGTGGAAGAAGAAGTATGTGACGCTTTGTGACAATGGGCTGCTCACCTACCACCCCAGCCTGCACGTGAGTCCAGGAGAAGGAGCCTGGGGGCCAGTAAGGGTTGGAGGGTAACAGGATAATCTCCCCGAAATGATCTCAAGTGGGTTTTCCACTAAGAGGGAACCGCCCTTTGGCTTGGGAAGGGCTTACGACCCAGGCCCTGCTGATCCCTCTGGAGGAAGCACCCCCAGGGATGTCACCCTGCCTTCCCTTGCCCTTGGGCAGCCAGGCTACACATCCACTTCCCAGTGGTCTGAAGAGCTGGCTCCACCCACTTGGGGGGCTTCTGCAGCCAGGGGTGCCTGCGCCGCCATGCAGTGGTCTTTAGCTGGGCCGCCCAGTGGGGAGTCCTGGGCTCCTGGGCCTGGGACAGTGGCCCACAAGATCGCAGTTAAGCCACACTGAGGCCTTGGGCAGGTGTTCCTGGGAGGAGAGTGGGTGGCCTTGTCTGTGGGTAGAGGATTCTGGAGGGCATGTGGCCTGTGCCCCAGCACTGGGGGAGTTGCAGTGATTGTGGTGTGGCCCCCGTGGCGGCTCCCCCCACCCTGCCTCTCCCCCTCCCCTCACTGCGTGGCTCCAGCACACAGCTGTCACCAGAATCCATCTCTGTCACCACCCCACTGTGGGGCTAATGAGTTCTCCTGTGAAGCCCCTCAAGCACAGCACGTGGGCCAGCCCCACCCCACCCTGAGCCCTGGGCCTGCCTCGGAGGGTCCCTGGCTTGCCTTGGAGTGCACGTGAAGTTGGGAGGCCCAACCCAAGGGCCGCTGGGATCCATGTTTCCCAGCCATAACCTGGCCCTACGAGCACTGCCCAGATGTCCCTACAGAGAAAACCTGAGCCAGGCCCTCGCATGGGGGGTCTCCAGGCCTGACCCCAGCCTAGCCCTCTGGGGCTTCCCTCAGCTGATTCTTCTGGGCACTCACCCTTCTTAGCTCAGGGCCTCCTAACAGCCCTTGCCCTGCAGGGAGGACCTACCTGTGCCAGTATGCCAGGTGGCCATCATCCCTGGAGAGATGGAAAGGGACCACGTCCATTGTCCAGCAGGCTCCCTCCTTGCCTGACCCACCATCCTCCTCACCCAGGCTTGGCCCGTCTCCAGAGTCCTTAAGAGACCCTGAGAGAGGCAGCCAGGCCTCCTCGGACAGCATGACCACGGTATCTTAGGCAGTGAAAGGGCACAAGCCTTCACTGCCTCGAGGCAGTCCACACCTGAGGGAGGGCCAGAGGTGTGCGCCAGGGTCACTCGGAGGTTCACAGCGTTTCCCAGTGGAAGGATCCCAGAGCTGCCTGTTCGCGGGCAGGAGGAACACAGACTCCCACAGGGCACATTCACCCCTGCCCACCAGGCAGGCTAGCACATGCTCTCTGAGTGTGTCCATCTGGACTGGGGACGTGAGGCTGGTCTACAGGAAACATCTGGCTCCTGCCTGTGGAGGATAGCCTCGGCCATCCCTCTGCTGCACCCTTACCTGTTCCTTTCTGATTGTGTGGCCCCAGCTGGGCACGCAGTCTGCCCCTTGCTGTTCGCCTCCCCAGAGAAGGAAGGAAGCTAGTATGGAGAGGAGGGATGGCAGAAGTGTCCTGGAACATGGAGGGAAGGGCCAGTTGTGGTGAGGGGGTTTCTGGTCTCCCGTCAGGGAGGGAAGGGGAAGGCGTGTGGACATGCTGTCTCTCCACCCACCTGCTGGAGAGCAGGGGCTCTCAGTCACCCGGCCAGCAGCAGAGCTGAGGCCTGGGCCCGAAACCGATGCTCAGCATTGCCCAGATTTTCCTGCCCTTGCCAGGAGCTGCTCTCTTTGGGGAAGAAGTTGCTGAAGGTCCAGGACAGGGAGGGAGTTGCTCAGGCTGGGCTTCGGAATGCCCCAGAAATCCCACTTGTTGCACTGAGTGTTTTAGGGGCCTGTGACTGTATTTGTGTGCCAGGGGCTTCTGGGCCTGTCCTTTTGTCCTTGCAGGGTGAACTCTGAGGGGTGTGACCTGCTGGCCCAGCACCAGGTCCTGCTCCCCTGCCCCCTTGGGTCTTGGGGAAGAGGGCGAGTGGCCACCTCCTCCAAGAGCAGGAGTCCCTGGGCTGTGAGCAGCAGCTTTTCACTGCCCTGGGCCACCGTCCGCTCGCATGGCCCTGCTGGACATGTCTGCCCTGCCCTATAGGTGCTTGTCTTGTCATCGTTCCTCATCAAGAAGTCACAAATCTGGTTTCAAACGTGGTCCTGGCAACAGAACCAGCCACTGCAGAAACCAGGGCCGCCCTGCAGCTGTGCTCTCCTGCCAGTTCAGCTCCGGCACTGGGCCCTTGGAGCCGCCTCTGCCTGCTCCCACTCCTTGGCCTAACTGCTCACCTGCCAGCCCTCACCTCTGCCACCCTCCCTGCTCTATCCCCTTTGTTCTCCAGCCTCTGCAGCTCTTTAGTGGCAGCAGTGACCGGCAACCTCCTTACCTGTGAGCCATGCTTCCCTGGAGGCTCTGGAGTCTCTGTCCCAACAGTGAGAGGAGGGCCTCTGGTGACTCCAGAACTCAGGCAGGACCCAGGCCTGTCTGGGGCACCTGCTGGGGACAGGGATTGCCTGGGAGCCAGGGCCTTCATGCTAGGGCCTCCCCTACTGATGGAGGCCGGCCGGGCCTGCAGAGAGGAGTTGGTGGGCAGGCCTGGAGCTTGGCGCCCGAATCTTGCCTGGCCCAAGAGAGCCCGCCGCAGCCTCCCCCGCTTCCAGCCAGCGGAGCCATTCACACAATCACCTTCTGTTAATTCTATCTGCAACATCAATTAAATTGTTTGTAGAAACTAATTGAATGTGGCTTAATCACACATCTTAATAGCTTTCCACGCTCTGAACTCGTTGTTAATTCCAGTAATAAAACGAGATGAGAACGCTGGCTGGGTAATTAGCGAGGAGGCTGGGGAAGAAATTGCTGTTTGATGGTGGGTAATAAAGGCAGCCGTGGTGACCGCTCTCCTGAGCAGCCGCTGCCACCGCCGCCACCACGCTCCCTGTTCTGCTGACGGAGGGAAACGCTGTTGCTCTGAGCCTGAGGTCCCTGTCCCTGATGCCGCTCCTCCAGGCTCCATCGCTAGAGTGTCCTCCAGGCCCAGGCTCCATCACTCAGCTCTCGGTCTGCAGCTGCTGGGCCCAAGGGCCTGGGGTCCGGCGCGGTGTCATGTGGTGCAGTTAGGTGCTGGAGTTGGGCAATCCCTTCCCCTGCAGCCAGTTTCTGGCTCCTTGGCCCTGAACCGAGTCCCTCTCTGCTGCTCTTATATTTGGCATACGGTCAACTTCTGCCACATCCCAGCCTGGGCATCCCAGGGCTCAAGTGGGGACAACTGTGGCAGCCACAGTGACCTCCTTGTGAACTGGAGCAGCCCGAGCCCCTCCCCAGGAGAGGGATTGCAGCTGGGCCTTTGGCCCAGCCAGCTGTTGACAGTTGTCTGGAGCAGCTGATCCAAATGTGATTATGCACAGGGACTGGGGATGAGGGTTAGCAAGGATCAGGGATCAGTATGTACAGAGACTGGGGAATCCAACATGCAGAAGCTGTCTTTGGGACCGAGGTGGGGAGCGGGAGGGACCATGAAATCACATTGGACACTGAGCTGAAAGCAGAGCAGGGCCAGCAGTGACTGGGGGTGGAGCTCAGCCAGTTACAGAAGGATCAGGTAGGAGGGCCTGGAAGGGCCCCTGGGCATGTTTCCTGCCCAGCTACCTTGGTGAGACCCAGAGGGAGGGGAGAGCCCCGCCAGCGCTCAGCAGAGTGCGGGCTGAGAGTTTTGAATGGCCCTGCCAGGGCAGGAGGCTGCTCCAGTTCATTCCCCAGTGTCTTCTGCAGGTCCGAGTGAACGACACCCCAGAGCAAGTGTGCCCTGAGGACTGGGGTGGCAGGAAGGCACAGATGCAGGGAACCGCAGCAGCAGGAAATGGGGGTTCTCTTGAGCACACCTTCCAGAAATGACTCCTGCTCTCTGGTCCTCAGACTCAGGCCCCCAGAAGGCTGTCTGCCTGGGAAGACCTGGACCCATCTGGAGAGTGACAGTGGCTACTGGCTGTGCCAGGCCTCCCTGGGCTGGACCTGGGCAGGGAATAGCATTGGCACAGGCCTTCCCACCTTTGCCGGCCAGTGCAGCCGTGGGTGATGGCCCATCTATGGCAGGCCCCAGCCTGGAGGCTAGTGTTGGGGGCTCGTTTCCTCGTTCTCTCACCTCTTCCTCACTGGTAACTCCACCTTCTCTTAGTGACCAGGGACCAGGTGGCCTCTAGGCTACTTGATGTCCTCATTATTCCCAAAGCGGAGGGAAACCCTTGAGCCCTGGTAAGACCCCTGCCCTCCTGCCATTTCCCGAGGGGCAGCTGCTCTGTCCTTCTGTGTGGAGGGCATTTCCTGTTTCCTGGGAGCTGAGAGGGTAAAGGAACCAAGCGGCCCGCTGCCCCGGGGGTGCAGGTTGGAGGCCTGGGTGCCAACAGGAAGCCTCATCTGGGACGGCTTCCCCAGGGAAGCCCTTGGCACACACCCCACAAACCCATGAAGGGGATGTGAGGACCCCATTTCATGTGTCATCAGTGTAGTCGGGAATCAAATCAAGCCACACTGCCCGATCCTTGTCTCAGGGAGATGTGGAGACCCTGGAGGGAGTGTTGGCATGTGATGGAGACGGGCTCAGAGCTACTGAGGAGCCTGGAAGGGGAAGCAGGACTGCGGAAATGGAGGGCCCTGCCCGCTGCCCCACCCTGGTGTCTGAGTGGGGTCCACGCACAGCATGCCCCCGCCCCCCTCCCGCTTCTCAGGGCTGGCTAATCTGAAGGCTGGCCGGGACCCGGGCTCAGCACGCTGGAGGAAGTCCCCGGGGGAGCACAGCCTGGGGGCTAAAATGTGTGCTTGAATCTGGTCCACTCTTTACTGCGGTCTCAGGCAACT
>JAJEJO010052373.1:5486-74090 GCA_020662805.1 Glaucomys volans
CCCCAGCACCGCAAAAAAAAAAAAAAAAGAAAAAGAAAAAAAAAAGAAACATAGTGAAAAATATAAAGTTTGCTATTTGTGATATTTAGTACATTCACAATTTTGTGCAGCCACAGTCTCTCTCTAGTTATAGAATATTTTCATTACCTTAAAAGAAAATTCTGTACCCATTTATCAGCTGCTTCCTATTTCCCCCTTTGGCAAGTCTATAGAAGTACCACTGATTTTTGTATATTCATTTCATGTCTTGCAACTTTTATAAATTCATTTAATAACTCTAATTTGTGTGTATGTGCATTCTATAGGTTTTTTAATGCATAAGAGCACATCATCTGTGAATAGTGATGGTTTCACTACTTTCCCTTTTGTATGCTTTTAATTTCTATTTTGACCTAATATCTCTTGCTAGAACTTTAAGTACAATACTGAATAGCAGTGAAGAAAATGAGCATCTTTTTCTTGTTTCTGATCTTAGGTGAAAGTCTGTCATCATTGAGTATGATGTTAACTGTGTGTATTTCATAAATCCTGTATATCATGTTGAAGAAGTACCTGTTTCTTCCTAATTTATTGAGTGCTTTATTCATGAAATGATGTTGGCTTTTGTTACAACTTTTCTGTGTCAAGCAAGATGATTATGTGGGGTTGTTCATCATTTTGTAAGAGTGATATATTATTAATTTTCATACATTGAAACACCCTTGCATTTCTGGAATAAATTATATTTAGTTGTGTTACTTATTTCTTTTCATGTGCTACTGGATTTTGTTTTCTAGTGTTTTGTTAAGATTTTTTTGTTTTGTTTTGTTTTCTTTTTCTTTTTCTTTTTGACACAGGATCTTGCTGTATTGCCCAGTCTGGCCTTGGACTCCTAGGTTTCCCTGAACCTCTCACCTCAGCTTCTTGAGTAGCTGGCACCACAGGCACAAGCCACCTGTCGAAGATTTTTGTGTCTATATTCATAAGGAGTATTGGTCTGTGATTTTCTTGTAGTACCTTTGTATGGCTTTGGTATCAGCATAATGCTGCCTTCATAGAATGAAGTAGGAATTTTCCCCCTCCTCTTCTATTATTTTGGGCAGGTGGAGTTAGAGAAGGATTGATGTTAATTCTTTAAAATACTTAGCAGAATTCACCAGTAAACCATCTGTTTTTGGGCTTTTAAAAATTATTGTTAGGTTTGTGATTCTTGATTCAATCTCTTGTTATAGGTTTGTTAGGATATTTTCTTTCTTTTTTAGTCAGTTTTGGTAATTTGCATGTTTCTAAGGACCTGTCCATTTAATTTAGGTATCTAATTTGTGTGTTTACAATTATTCAATGTGTTCTGTAGTAACTATTTTAATTTCTGCAAAGCCAGCAATAAAATGGACCTTTCTCATTTCTGATTTTAGTTATATGTGTTCTTTGGGCTAGAATAGGGAATGTTGAGGGGCCAGGTAAGGAGAGCTACCACATGGAGGAGAACTGAGGAACCCAGCTGACAGCTAACACCAAGGTTCCAGACATCAAGCCTAGGTAATACCACACTGAGCATCTCCATTGAACTCTGCACATACTATAGGGCCCCAGAATTACAAATAAGATCCTGGTTATTACTTTATAGCACTTAATTTTGTGGCAATTTTTTATGCAGTATAAGATAACTGAATCAAGAATTTAAAAATTCTAAAAGAAAGTATCATAATTGAAGAATATACTTCTTTTTCAGTGCTATGTAAAGTAATGGTATATCTATAGATTTACCGATGGCAGGTTAAAATCTATGAAATGTAAAGTCATATTTAATTTTTTTAATTTTTATTTTTTTCAAAAACTTTTGGGACAGGACCTTGCTAAGTTGCCCAGGCTAGCCTTGGACTTTCAGTCCTGCTGTGTCAGCCTCCTGAATTGCTGGGATTACAGGCGTACACCACTTCACCCAATGAAATACGTTATTTTAGTTACCTTAGGATAAAGGTCATTAAATGGAAGGTCAGGAAGGTAGTTAGAACACATCAACTTGTGAATCAAAGACAGGAAATTTTATGCTAAGGTCTCTCATGTAAAAAGTAAATGACATGCAAGAGCATGTGGATAACGTAAGTGGAGAGTTGGACACTTGAGGAAAGAATGAAAAGGAAATGCTAGAAAACAACTACAACATCTGTAACAGAAATGAATAATACCTAAGATGGGCTCATCAGTAACTGGGCATTTGTAAGGAAAATATCTGTTATTTTGAAGAAGAGTCAATAGAAACTTCAAACATTGAAATGCAAAGAGAAAAAACATGAAAAGAGGGAGAATTAATAACTATGAGGCAATTATAAAAGGATTAAAATATGTCTAATGGGAATACCAGAAGGAGAAGGAAAGAAAGGAACAGAGAAAGCAGTTGTAATAATGACTGAGAATTTTCCAAAGTTAATGGTGAACATTCAAATCACTGATCCTGGAAGTTCAGAGAACACCAGGAGGAATAAATATCAAAAATCTATATGAAGTAATATCATAAGTGAACTATGGAAAGATCAAAGTTAAAGAGAAAATCTCAAAAGAAGCAAAGGGAAAGAAACCACTTTACCTGTAGAACAATAATAATTACATTGGACTTCTCTTCAGAAACCAGGTAAGCAAGAAGAGAGTGGAGGGAAATATTTACAATGTTGAAAGAAAGAAACAACAACTAAGATTGTTGTATCCAGTGAAATTATCTTTCTAAACTGAGGAAGAAGTAAGACTTTCTTTTTTTTATTATGTATTTTTTGTTTGTTTGTTTTGGAGGTCCTGAAACTGTCATTGAATGGCATTTTTTTTTGGGGGGGGGGGGGGGGGGTGTGAACTGGGGTACTCGGCCACTGAGCCACATCCCCAGCCCTATTTTGTATTTTATTTAGAGACAGGGTCTCACTGAGTTGCTTAGAGCCTAGCTAAGTTGCTGAGGCTGGCTTTGAACTCGCGATCCTCCTGCCTCAGCCTCCTGAATCACTGGGATTACAGGTGTGTGCCACTGCGCCCGGCTAAGACTTTCTTAAACAAACAAAAATTGAGGGAATTTGATCCAATAGACCTGCCTTGCAGTATCAGTTAAAAAAATAAGTTTAAATGAGAAAAAAGGTCTTCAGAAAGAAGATAAGTTAGAAGCTCAGAGCTACATAAAAAAGAAAAGTTTTAGAGAATGAATAAGTGAAAACAGTAATGTCTTTTATTTTTGTCATTTTAAATTGAGCTAGCAACAGTTTTCTTCTAAGTAATGATAGCAATAATCATTGAGTTTTGGATAATTCCAGCTTATGGATAAATGAAATAACAAATGTTATAAAGCATAGGAGGGAGGAATTGATACTTTGTTATGAAATACTTGGACTATGAATTATTATTATTTGAAAGTGGATGTGACTTAATTGAATGTATATATCACACTCAGGGGCAACCATGGAGAAAGAAAGCAAAGAAAAATGAATATACTAAAAATGAAGAGAAAACAATCATCAAATGCTCAATTTAAACTAAGAGAAAAAAACAAATGGAATACAATAAATGAAGAAAGAACAAGGATGAGGAATAAAAATGATAACAAATGTTAGATATTAATCCAACTATATTAATAATAACTAAACTTCAGTAATCTCAGTGCAGAATGTTAACAGTGGATCAAGAAACAAGACCTAAGTATATGCTGTTTATAAGAAACCCACTTTAAATATAAAGACAAAGAGATAAAGGGATAAATATGTATTATGCTATTCCTAATCAAAAGAAAGGTTGATACCTCTATTAATTTCAGACAAAGCAAACTTCAAGAAAAATTATAAGGAATAATAGGGGAACCAGTTCTCTAAGAAGACCTAATAATCCTTAAAGTGTATGTGCCTAACAATTCATCATAAAAAAAGGCAAAACCTGATAGAAATGTAAGGAGAAATATTGCATCCACTATTGTAGCTGGCGACTTCAGAACAATCACAGCCTGTCCTGTTTCAAGCAGGTGAAATGGACTCACCTCTCAATGAAAGAGTGGTTACATCACCTCATAGAAAAGCCTGTATATTAGGATACAATCTTCCAGAGTTCACAATCTCTTCTAGAGGTTTCCCTCCCTATTATGTGTGCCCTGCCCCCAGTTTGTGTGTTCGTGGTGAGGTCTCTTTTTGCCCAGACATACAAAGGAGCAGGAGTTGAGACTTTCTATAATCAAAGCCTCTGCCTACAGTTGAACTGCTTTTCTGCTCTGTGCACTGTTAATCCCATTGATGTTTCTCTGTTCTTCTGTCCTTTAGGGAACAGTTTTCTCTGGTGCCTTCAGAAGTCTCTACAGTAGTAGCATTATAGGAGACTATGGTAGCAATGCAGTTTTTTAAAAAAATTTTACTGCACATGCACTTTTTGGAGGACAAGGAGGAATGGCCTGAAATGGAATTTCTATTGGAAATCACTTCTTATTCTCAGGTCCTAAAATCCTTGTCAGTCCTGGGAACTTTTCTCTCAGGGAGGCAGTTGAATCTCTTTTCAGTTTGGTTTCCTTTGTTTCATACTCTTTCCTTGGGCAACAATCTTTCTTGGGCAATCCAGATATTCCTTAAACATTCTTGGACAGGAGAACTGGGAGATGGGTGCAGGATAGGGGAGAGAATTGCCCAACTCTACTCATGCTGTGGTTCATGTTTTTCTTTTTGAGAACAACTTCAAATTAAGTCTGTCAATGCCAGAAAGCATCTTAAAGAACTGATCTTTAAAGAATTAAGGGGTGAATGTGGGTAAAGAATTCAGGCTGTTTCCCTTTCTCATAAGTATGTGACCTTTAGTTAACTATCTCTATTCCACTGGAAACCAGATAAAGATAGAATGTCAGCTATGTCACCTATGATAAGATGACCCCTGAGTGATAAATTACATCTGGATAGTTAGGCACTATAAAGATCCCATAAATATGTGATGTAGAGGCTATAATTTTGGCTTTCTCAAGGATGTTAATTCTTGCATTATTTAGTATATGCTTCAGATGAACCTTGGAAGCAATGCCCGTGGAGTTGTTGAAAGAGAGAACATCTCTTGTGGGACAGGAGGCTCTTAAGCAGGGCAGCCCCTGAATCTTTCTGATGACATGAGGTAAACATGAAGGTAAATTGAAGTTATAATTTTTTAAATCTCAAATTCCCAGATATCATCTTAGAAGCAGCTGTCTTTGGAAACTAGTCTGAGAAATTCTCCCAAGGTGCAGTTAACTCTAGAAGGTCTCTGAACCAAGGAGCCAGTCAGATCCTCCTACCTAAGAATTTGGGATATAGAAGCTGAAACTGAAGACCACAAGGACTTAGATGCTGAAGTTGCAGGTTATGTTTCTTAAGTGAGGTCATATGTGACCAAAGAGAAGCAAGAGAGGAATATTCCAATTTAGCAGGTCTGAGGAGGGGCATGTTTTTATCTTTAAGTGGACTGTATTACACGGTTGTCCCCTGGTGTCCGTGGGGGATGATTTCAGGACGCCCTACAGATAAAAAAACCCTTGGATGCTCAAGGAACATCCTGGGTATCCTTTATATATCATGGCATTGTAGAAGCTGAGGCAGGATTGCTTGAGTTATGCCTATGAATTTTTCTTATTCAGAAAATGAAGAAGTAAGAAAGATTTTCATATTTAATATTGCTGTGTCTTTGGACTAAGTGGTGGCCACTTAGTAGCAAAAGACCCTAGAATAGAAAAGTTTTTAGGCATCTTTAAGGTCCCAGGGAGCAGCAAGGAAGTTGGAGGAGAATAAAGGGAAATTGTTGCTGTTCTGAATATTAACGTAAAGAACTGTTTTCATAGTTATTAGCAACATCTGCACATATGATAGTCCAATTAGGAAAATGCTTTCAATTACGGTGTGAATTTTTATTGTCTCTTTTTTGGAATTACTGTCTCCTGAGGGCTGTGTGTAAATTTCTTTCATGATTTCACACATGAAGATTGAGAAGTTACTATTTGAACCTCATTCTGTAGATGCTTTATGCTTCATGGTGCTGTGACTCCACTTAAAAAAAATAAACTAATATGGCATCCAATCAAATATGACCCACAATAAAGATTTCTTTTTCAAATAATTTTCATCAGTTATTTTGAGTAATTGGAACCAATCCTGGAATTTTTACTTTTGCTGGAACATCTGAGTCTCACTCACCTTGCATCTGTCTTGGATCTTTAGTCCTTTGCCTAATCCCACACCTCCCTGATACAAATTACATTATAGCCTGCTATGTAAGGCCCCATGAGTTTAAATTTCTTTTCTTGCTTCGTCAAAGTTCTTTTATGCTGTGCACATACCATCTTCTCTGGTAAGATCTCTGGCTGGGCACAGTGGCCCACACCTGTAGTCCCAGCGACTCGGGAGGCTGAGGCAGGAGGATTGTGAGTTCAAAGCCAGCCTCAGCAACTTAGCGAGGCCCTAAGCAACTCAGTGAGACCCTGTCTCTAAATAAAATACAAAATAGGACTGGGGATGTGGCTCTGTGGCTGAGTGTCCCTGAGTTCAATCCCTGGTTCAAAAAAAAAAAAAAAAGAAAAGAAAAGAAAAAGAAAAAAAGAAAAGGTCTCTGTGAAATGCCAGGAAGAAGCTCTCATATCTTCCTGGGCCCAGCCATTATATTCTAAAATATTTTTTACATGCTTTTTTAGTTTTCAATGGATTTATTTATTTATTTATTTATTTATATCCTGTGCTGAGGATTAAACCTAGGCCTCACACATGCCAGGCAAGCAAGCCCTCTATCACTGATCTACATACAACCTCAGCCCTATATTTAAAAAAATATATTTATTTAATGTTTTTTCTCCTGTAGACTTGGCAATGATTCACTGATTGACTTTGGTTTCAGGGTCTGTAACCCTAAGTTGCTTATTCAGGGAGAGGGTTTAGGTGATCTAAGCTACTAGATTATTCTTATTTTGGAAAATAAATTATTTCATATAAATTAATAGATGTTCATGTGGCAGAGGGTCATTCCTGTCATGGCCTGGCAGAAAGGCCCATCATAAATTGTCTTGACTTAATATTTTCTTTTCTTTTTCTTGCCTCCATAAAATTCATTGTAGATTTTTTCCCTGAAAATTCCATAATTCTAGATTTATCCCTTTAATGCTATGTCAGCCTGAAATTCTCTCTCGCTTTCATTCTGTATGTTTAACCCCTTTCCATCAACTATTAAACTAACGTTTTCTTCCATGCACATTCTTATGCACCCTCCTATTTTCCACACAGGGTACTTAAAATTTTCTTTGACATTCATTGACATCCAATTATACAGTAACTCGAACTGTTGCACTTGAATGCTCAATTTGCCTGTGTTTTAATCTTGAAAGATGTGTGGTCTTTGGGGCAAGACTTAAACTCTTCTAAATATCATAATACAATGATTGCATTATTGGCTCTTATTTAGTATAAACTTGCTACTGATTCATTGTCATGTAAATTGTCAGTGAATATAACCTATGTTCATTGAGTTTTTAATAGTACTTTAACTCAAAGTTCTGAGCTCATGATTATGACTTCAAAAACTAAATCAGAAACATAAAAACCTGAACTTCAACTGCAAAAATACTGATGCACCACATGGTGGCAGCAAAGGTACATCATTGTTTTTCCTGATTCACATTATCCTTCAGTCTACCAGAAATTGTAACTATCTTTTTAGCAAATTTAAAAGTATTGTAAATGACTAATTAATTAACAAAGAAGTTTAGTGGAATTTTATACAATGAAAATTTCTTAGTACAAAGAAGTTCAAAAAGATCCTTGGAGTTTTAATTATCTTTATGTACAAAAACATTTCTTGCATCTTAAATTTTAGAATTCCTCCCAACTGTTTTTACAACCAGATTCCTCCTCTTCATTGTCTTCTCCCTCTGTACTATAGATTTCATGAACATTAATATGATGTTCTGTGACATTTGGGCTTTGAGAGTGGGGTCATTGGTGGCTCACAGGATATTACGCTGTGTAGAATGTGAACCTATACAAATTCCAGCTGTTGATGGTACATGTAGTTCTTTTGCAGACAGGCTTCTTCTTAGGCATGATGCCTAAGTTTAATTTCCATGTGTAAAGTCATACTTAAAGTATGTAAACTGAAACAGATGTTAGTTCTCAGAGAATTCATTTGGTTCACAAAGGAACTGTTCCCTAGCCTCCTCTTGGACTCCCACTTTATTTTGAAAGTCCTTTTGAATAGATAAAGGCCTCTGGAGAACCATCTAGTGTCTTTGACCCCATTAGTGTGTAGCAATTCATTCCTGGGAAATGGTTGCCCCAAATAAATGTTAGATTCTATTTGAAATTCTTCTTCAATAATGGTATGATTTTCTTCTATAAACATCTCTATAAACTTTAAGCTTTGTTTATTCTTTAATTAGAAAGCTGCTCACCCCCAATAATAGAAGTTTTCTTAAAGCCAAACAAGATCTTACTGATATCATTCAAGGAGGAACTCTGTCATTATTTCTCCAAAGATTAGCAGTGATAATCAGATATTTGTGCAATACCAATATAACTTTTCACTGCTACAGTTCCAGATATTATTGTATTTTTAAATGAAATATTTTGTCTTCCAATGTCTGAATTGATGATAGGTAATAGATTTCCAAATGTGATGATTTGTGCATTTATTAATTTGCAAATGAAAAAGTTATTAGAACATCTAACTGCCCTTTTCTCTTTTACCCCTTTTTTCTTTCTCTCCTTGCCTTTCTATTTTCAAGGATATTTGTTGAGATATGTATCTCATGCACTATGCTAATATCCAAAAGATGATTAAAACATCTCAGTCTTAAGGAACATCAAGTATTACTTAGGTATGAAACATGGGGACATCAAATCATAGTTATTATATTGGCCAAGAAAAAAATCTCTGACAGCAAAGAAGAGGAAATCCATAATTCTAAAGTTCTAAGAAGACTTAACAGAGGAGATGATGTTGGAGTTGGGCATAGAAAGATGGAGGGAAATTTTTCTAGGCAGTAAAGGGGAAGCATATGTTCCAGGTAGCAGAGTGGAAGGAGCACTAGTGTGAAGGGTTTGTGGAACATGAAGAACTGTGGTATGGTTTTCTTACAGACGCATGGCTGGAGAAGTTAGGTGACCAAAATAGAAAGTAAGGATAAGACCAGATTTAGTCATGCTGAAAGGTTTGGAAATGTTAATATAACATTTTCTTTAATTAAAAGCTAATAATTATAACTATAAAGTACTTCGAGTTATATTATTCCAGGATGATAACATGTTCCTTCTTTGCATAGTAAAAATGAAAATAGATAATGTGAGTTACTTCCTAATTTCATGCATCCAACCAAAATACCAATTGATTAAAAATTTAGGTAATTTAATATATATTCACATACTTTTTGCTTTGTTATACAGACATTTTAAAAAGTTTCAGTGGATTTGTCTTTATATTTAATCATTCAAGTCCATAGATATTTAGTTTCTAGATTAAGAAACAAAACTTAAGTAAAAAATGCTGCAGATAAATGGCTATAATGTAGTACTAGATATTAATAGATAATTTGGCCTTTCTCAATGGTCAATTTGATGACTAAGTGAAAGCTCTAGTGTATATTAAATATAAATAAGAAATAATTTAATTATCTAGATAGTATTTTCCTGACAAAGTAAAACCAAGTTCAAAGTTTTCTAAAAATAAATTCTTTGTTATTTTTTCCTGGCTTTTAGACTCATTGATGGAAGTGTTTCACTTGCTCTCTGTTTTTAGACATATAATAATATTTTTCTATTTTATAAAATAAGTAAAATTTCCCTGTTTCTGGTTTTGCATTTGCTTTATTCTCCAATCATATATTTTTTGGTCTTGACACTTAAATTTTGGCTATATGGAAGAAAAATGGTAAGTTATTTGTTGGAACATATGTGAAAGTCTTTAAAAATGTTGTTGGAAGTTTGTCCTCAAGGATTTTGTAAATCTTATTATTTTATAATACAACATACTTCTAGGTTAAGAAAGAAACTTTCATATTGCTCACTTCCATTTATTGCCTGACATTGAACTCCCTCTTTATTTTTTCTGCCTGAAATATAATTATAAAGCAAACAGATCCTAAGTGCTTTACTTTCCATTTTAAAGTTTCCATCAAACTGTGGTTTGGGAGTGGATAGAAAACTTTTATGAAATTCTTTAGGTTTTCTAGTCTGCTTGAGTTATTTCATAAATAAACAGTAAAGGTTCAGTAATTTACTTTATGAAAGCCACTTGGAAAAATAATTGGTTAATTAAATTATTTTGTCACAAATAAGTTCATTATTATGAAGGGATGTTATAAAGCTTATATTTTAATTTTTCCATTAAAATAATTATATTTTTAAAATTAAGTGAAGAGTTTTAAAGGAATTAAGTGGTAGTTTTAATCTGAATTTTTATAATTATTGAAAGTTTCCCACCTTGCCTCCCAATCAGAAGTAGAAATTTCTCATTTCTATTCAGAGAAAATATTAATGAGAAACTAGTGATAATTTCCTTGTTTCATTAATCCTTTACAGAATACTCTGAACAGTTCTAGCTGAACAATTAGACTTGTATTTCTGATTGACGAGGGCATGTATCAGCATTGACAGTGGATTTATAAAAATCAATAAAATATAAGGGTATTCTTATCATTCTGTGAGCATAATCTATCCTATGTCATTTTGCAAGTATTAATTTTCTGTTAAAACAAAAACATACCAGTGATATTCAGGAAAAAAGAGGAAAGTATATCTTCATAAGATTAAATGGCACAAAGGGAAAATTTTTATAAATGAAAGTTCAAATAAGGGAACGGATTGGTGCTGATTTTCAGGTAAATGAATGTTGTCGTAAAAATTAACTTTGTAAAATACTCAGATTGCTGCAACCCTCACATTCTACTTAGCTTCTGTTATTTTTAGGTTGGGTTTCTGCAACCAAAGTCAAGAGGACCAGTTAAGTGATCTAGTTCACTATATCAAAACACTTGGCAGACTCATAATATACTGATAACTAGGATGATGTTGTTAATTGGTTGTGCTGAGAATGGTGTGAAATGCCTTTTGTTATCACATGCCATTGTGGTTCTGTTATACAGGAGATCAATGAAGTAGTAGAGATGGTGATTGTGCCCTCTGTGGCTTCTTTCCAGTTCTGTTGAGAAAGATGATACAAAGTAAGGGTGATGGTAAAAAGATAAAGTAGTACATATGAATCATGTTATTTTAATTTTTATTATGTTCCAATTTAAAGTATGACTATTAAAGGCCATCGTAGTCATTCAGTTTTATTCTCTAGGTTGCTTTTCTATGATTCATTTCTTGTGGTATTCAGAGTAGTATTAAGAATTGATAGTCACAGATTTTTTTAAGAGTCTGATTTGAATGTAGCATGTCAACTCTGTTTAATACTATCTATGTATTTTTTTGGGTTGCAGTTATAGCTCAGTGGTAGAGCACTTGCCTTGCATGAGTGAGGCACTGGGTTTGATCCTCAACACTACATGAAAATAAATAAATAAAATAAAGGTATTGTGTCCATCTACAATTAAAAAATTTTTTAAAAATATTATTCCGAGTGCGAGAAAACAAAATTGAACATATGATTACACATGATAGTTTATATACCATTGGGAGTATATTAATGTTTGTGGGTTTGAATTAATTTATTTTAGCTTCCGCTTCTGCTAGATCCATTAATTTCAGGTAACATTTTTATTCAGCTTTGTGTTCACTTAAAAAGAATAATGGCACTTGGACTTGAAGTGGGTCTCTTGTGCTGATTAAGTGGCTAAATAATACAGCACGATTTCATGACTACCTCAGATTTGAGTGGACTGTACCTTGATCTATAAATCAAGCACATGCATCTGGGCGGAGGGCAGCAGTAAACAAAGCCAGTCAATTTATGCCTGGTTTGAACAGCCTTAACGAATGCTGTTTATTTTCATCAAAAATATTGCATCTTTAGTAAAAGATCTTTCATCTGCCATAACAAGATCTAGAGTTTAAGTTGCAATTACTGGAAAGGCTACCTTAATATTTTTTTTTCCTCAGTAGATGAAAAACAGAGAAAGTCCTGTTTCCTGACTACATGTCAACTGTTACAAAAGACTTGAAGCAAAGAAAATGGAGCCTGTGTTTTTAGTACAACCGTACTAGTAAAGATGTGATGTCTTGCTACGGTATTCCTGCAGGCTAATTTATTTGTTGCTTTAGAAAGAAATTCTGTTTCCATTAAAATTATGTCTCTGGGTAGGTGATTCATAAACAGAGGATTGGAAATGGAATCAGTCTCTTGAGCCTATTTACATTCTTAATCATATGCAGCTGTTCAGTTGATGGAGGATTCTGGATATTTCAAAGGCAAAAAGAGTCTTATCTTTTGTGATTAAAACCTTAGATCATGTTACCTTAAAACATCACCAAGTAACATAATTTAGAAAACTGTTTTGAAGAAGGTGGATGTTCTTTTAGAGCACAGGGAATCTCTTTTTAGATATTCTGAACTCAGCATTTAGCACATTTTAAAAACCTTTCCTTTGATGCAAAACAGCTGTAGCCAAGTTTTGAGTGATATAAACATTCCCCTCCACCTCCCCCATAGTCTTATGCTTTCCAGGCTCAAGGCAAAGGATTTAAAACTTTGCAATTGCTTCTTATCATGCATTTCCCATAACCATTACCTTTTAAACTAAATAGCACTTTTAAAGAAAACTTTTACAAGATGGAGCTGCAACGCTTCCTGGAAGCAAATAGCCTAAAAATGGTTGAAAACAGTAACAATTTAAAAAATAGGATAAGTATAAAACACAGTAGAATAGTCATTAACAAATCTTAAAATGAGTTTTCTGCTGAGGATGATCTTGGTCAGTGCAGACAATATAAATTAATACACATTTGATAGATTCTTGAGTTGAAACAGGCAAGCCAATTACATTTATTTTCTCATTTACTTAATAGGAAATGCTTCCAGTTTCTTCAACACCTATAAATTGCAGCTACCTCTTTCTTGATGCTTTTGTGATGATTGTCTGCAAGCTCTTTGCCTCAATAATGTTCAGAAGAAATCATTTGCATCATCATTGGTTAATTTCCCACACCTTAGAAATTGTATTCATAGGTTAATAGCTGCTTCTTGGCATTTTGTATCTGAATAACATCATTCTCAAGTGACTTGTAATACACAAGTAAATGAGGGTAAGCCCATTTTTGAATAATTTTTGCAGTTGTATGGCTGGAGGTCAGAGCTGGGTCAATCTTGTTGAGTTATAGAACTTTTTTCTCTAGAAATTTTCTTATAGGAGATCAAGCAGTATATTTTCTGGTGGAGTTGAGCAGAACTTGATTTTAAACTAAATAGGGATGCAAGGATAAGAATATAATCTGTGGCAGAAAAAGTCCACTAAACCTAATTAAAAAATTTTAGCAATATATACATTTAATGGTCTTGGATATTTCTGAATGTGTCAACTTTTAGTAGCATCTGAGATGATATTATCCCAGAGTTGGCGTCTACTACTTCGTTTGTAAAACATGTTGTTACCAAAAAATAAAACACATGAGAATAAATATCTCTTAAGCATCAATTCTGTGCTTTCGGATCTATGGCATAAAATTAAAATGGGATTGAAATTAAAATTGGCAATTTCCAGTATATTTTTGATAATAGATTTTCTTTCTGTTACTTTGAACTTATTTTATATCTCTGGTTAAATTTCTTTAGTCATTCACTTAGTGAAAATTTAATAGTAGCATTTGGAAATGTAAAAATTAATTATTGTTATGACTGTGCTTTGAACTTGGCTGAAATTATCTATATATTTTCCATACTCTAGAAAGACGTAAGCTATATTCATTACTTTGAGCAAAGATTAAGGATTTCAAATGATGTAAAATTAATTAGCCTAAAAAGTAATTCTTAGTGGATCATGAATGTTGACAAAGTTTTGACATGACTTTTGCAAATTGTCAGAAGAAACCTGGTACAACATAAACTTCAGACTAAAATATGCTATAATTTCATATTGGGTTCAAGCTTATAGATACCCATCTGGTCTTACATGTATTTTCCATGGAGAGTATGAAATAAGTTGCCTGCAAGTATTTGTCTTTTTGATTTAGCACAGTATTATGTTACACGCATCTGCTGTGTATTTTTAACCTAGTTCTCTTTGCTCTGTATTTCCTGCATACTTCCCCAGTGGCCAACACATAGAATGGTCTGTAGAGTGCAATAATCATAAGCAAGTCTTGCAACACTAACTGCTTTTAAAAGTAATTTAATTATACATAGATAGCCTATGGCATTTTTAAGTGTTTCTTTTTATTTATTTTTACTCAATTAATCCAAATAGTTTCCTGGTAGTAATAGAAATTTTGATAATAATACCATTGCCTATTAAATTTTTCATATTTTCCAGGAAATTACTTTTGCTGGAGTTTCTGATTTATTTCTTACAACTCACCATAAGTACTCATACATATTATCATTTCCTAGATTAGGAAACTGAGGCACACAGATATCAACTATTTCATCCCAAATCATGTAGCTAGCAAATGGCAGAACAAATATTTATATTCAGATTGTCTGTCTCCAAACATACCTTAGCAAGAGACTGAATATATTCATACAAAGGGATACTACTCAGTAGTAAAAAAGATGAACTACTCATACGTGCAATAACATGGGTTGAGGTAGAGAGGCTATCAGATGCCCTCCGAGAGGTTTACTCCTTGATGAATATGCTTTGAATAATTCTCTGCAGTGTGAGTACAGCATATCATTATGATAAGGCAGCACTTGTATTAGGATTCTCTGGAGAAATAGAACCAGGACCTCTCAATATGAGAGTTAGATAGGCAGGAGATTTATTACAGGAATTGGCTTATGTGATTACGGAAGGCTGAAACGTCCCAAAGTGTGTCATCTGAAAGCTGGAGAAGCATGAAAGCTGATGGTGTAATTCAACTTGAGTCTGAAGGCCTAAGAACCAGGGAAGCTGATGATGCAACTCCTAATCTATGGTCAAAGGCCCTCTGGGTGATGCTGCCAGGATGAACTGGGGGATGGGACTAGGGTAAGGTCTGGTGGCCAGTAGTGGAAGTCCTTGTGGCTAAAGGCCCTGAAATACAGGAGCTCTGACATGTGAATGTCCAAGTTCAAGAAGAAAGAGAAAGAGAGAGAGCGAGAATTTGCTCTTTCTCTACCTCTTTGTTCTACTTTAGCCCTCAGTGGATTAGATGAGGGACACTCACATTGGTAAGGGCAGATCTTTATTTAGTCTCTGTTCCAAGTGCTAATCTCCTCCAGAAACATCCACATGAATACACTCCCAACCAATGCTTTTCAAGTACTTGGGCATCCCCTTGCTTAGTCAAGCAAGCACATCATTCATGCAATTAGTTATATTAAATGACAAAAGAGAGATTATTTAAGTGGGTCTGATACGATCAATGAGTCCTTTAAAAGAAGAGAATTTTTAAAGCTTTTGACAGGAAAAGAACTCAGAGAGACATGTTCTGGCTGACCTAAAAGAAAGTAAACATCCGTATCATGAACTGCTTATGGGAGCAATATAGCAATAAACCTCAGATAACCTCTAGGTGCTGGGAAGAATCAGCCAATAGCTAGTGGAAAATGGGCACCCTAAAATCAGTTGAAAATAATGAAAATGGGGGTTAAGGTGTGTGGGGCTAAAGAAGACCATTGAAATGGTCAAAATCAGATGATAGCGGGCTGGGGTTGTGACTCAGTGGTAGAGTGCTTGCCTAGCATGTGTGAGGCACTGAGTTCAATCCTCAACACCACAGAAATAAATAAATAAATAAAGTTATAAAAAAAGAGGAAACATTTATTAAAAAAATCAGATGATAGCTACATGAAGATCAATGTACTATTCTCATTACTGATATGTAATATGTTTGACATTCTATTATGAAAATTTTAAAAACTTCCTTAGCTGATTTTAATGCTCAGCCAAGGCTAAGAAGCATGATCTTAGTGGATTAGAGCAAGAGCAAATTGTGTTATGAAATCCTTAGTGACTTCTTAGAAAAACAGAAAACAGCATCATAATATCAGAACTGGGGTTGAATTGATCAAGTCTCACCTCTGATTAACTCCAAGTATACTGATGAGGGGGAGATTGAAATCCATGGAAGCCAAGCGTCTATTTAAATTAAAACAACATACATAATACCAGAGCTATGGCTCAAACTATGAGAAAGACAAACCTTTGACTTTTGCCTTGCCTTGGTGACTCATCTGGGATTCCCTCTCTTGGGTTTGTACAAACTTGGTTCATCAAGAGGATCAAACCTGTTCAATGTGAAAAGAACTAGGTAAGTCACTGACATCTTCTACATTGCTATAATGAATCCTTCCTCTTAGTGCCAGAGGCTCCCCTTTTCTTCAGCCATTCCTTCAACCAGCAAGCTCCCATTGTTACAGACATTTGAAGTTTATCTTGCCCTTTTGCTACTTGATTTTGATATGAGGACGGGGTTGCTTTCCTGGGGTACTTCCAGTGATGAATAGAGTTGTGGTCAGCCCACGTTCCTTACCCTGTGGGATTGGAACACTTTGTGTATCACATGAATGCTGCTGTTTCCCCATGTACAAGTTTTCTTTTCAACAAACTTAGTGCTTATACCATGTGATGTTAGGGCTGTTTTAATGCTTTCCTTGAATAATAGTTGTTTATCATGAAGGGAAATACACTACTAATTCCACTGCTGTGCTCTTTCTTTCTTTCTTTCTTTCTTTCTTTTTTTTTTTTTGCTAATGATGGGGGAGTTCAACTGGAAATATCTGCTTTTAGAGTTATGTCAAGACATGAGTGGAGCTAGTAATTGGTGGCAGTGGCCTCTACCAGCCATCACAATCTCAGAGCACCAAACCCTAGTAATAAGTGGGTCACTTGGAATTCTTCCAACAATAGATTTTCTAAGAAAGCAAACAAAATGGGAGATATCTTTGGGATATGTCAAACATTTTTAAATGTCCTAGATGCTGAATTGTTTTTGCTAAATTATGTTCCCACCAAAGCCCCACCTCCAGACTGCATTCTTGATGTGGACTTGCTGAGCTACTTATGCCCAGTACAAATGTACCAACAGTCTGGCTAGAATTCTTTGGAATATAAAAATTCAGGGACACCCATATAGAAGGAAGAGAGTAATTAAAGCCCAGTGAACTAAAAAGTGAAATTAAAAAAGGCATGAATGCTGGGGATGTAGCTCAATGGTAGAGCATATTTTTAGCATGTGAAGGGCCCTGGGTTCAGTCCCCAGCACCACAGAACAAACAAAAACAAAAAAGAACATGAATCATCAGAGGGTTTCATATATGTCAGTCATTGACTAGATTATCTAAAGCTAATTCTATTAAAAGTGACAGTAAGATCTGGATAAATATTAAGAAAAGATATCTACATGGCAGTATAGGATGGTCATCAAATATTTTTAGAGAAAAATCTAAAAGTAGAGGGAAACTAACAAAAATGAGCTGAGCATTTGGAGATAATATTTTCCTCAAAAAATTATAGATTTCAAAAGTGGAACCAGTGGTTAGAAGGCTGAGAAGTGAGTAGAGCTTCTCTTGAGTATTATGAAGAAGAAATTAAATTTGGAGTTAAGGGTCTAGGCCCCTGTTAAATAGCTTCTTTCTTTAACTGAGACCCAGAGTTACTAGATTAACTAGAGTTATGTAGTTAGGGCTGCATTCCAGGGTAAGGGTAACCCAGAAATAGAACAGCCCAAATTATCTTAATATCTGATTTGATTAGTGTAAACTTCTCTTAGCCCTGCTACTCAGTAGAAAAGTAAATTCTCTGGAGAAAGATAACATCCAGATTTAAAAAAAAAAATGCTGTTGTTAAACCTGCGTTATCTGGACTGGGGTTTTAGCTCAGTGGTAAAGTGCTTGCCTAGCATGTATGAGGCCCAAGGTTTGATCCTCTGTACAACAAAATGAAACCCAAACAACACAACTAAAAACAAGAACAAAAACAAAAAACCCTCCTGCAATATCTGCTACCCAGTAACAATCTAACGTATTCATTTAAAGAAATTCTTGACCAAAAGCAAGAATGATAGAAACATACCATCAAGAGGTCCAAATGCTGGTGTAATAACATTAACATAGATTTTGGAATAAATAACATTAGAAGCCAAGGAGGAAGAATTTTTCCAGAGAATCAGCAACCATAATAAAACCACCCAGAATTTTAGAGCTCAAAATAAATAACTGAAATAAAGAACTCAATAGATAGCTAATGGCATATTTGGCACAGCTAGAGAGAATTTATAATTTTTCATGTAGAACATAAAATAAAATCTTTAAACAGAATCACAGAAACAAAGTAATGAAATGTGGGAAAAAATACAAGAAACATATGAGGAAAAAATGTAAAGGTTTGACATATGTATAATTGGAATTCCAGGAGAAAAAAGAAAGAAAATGGACAGAGGAAATATTTGAGGAGATAATGGCTGAGAAATTTCCAAACTGATTAAATAAGTCAAACATATTTGAGAAGTGCAATAGACTCTGCGCAGGATAATTATTAGGAAAAACATGTGTAATCTAATCATGGTAAAACTGCTGAACCTATAGCAAAAATATGAAATGAAAAATAAAATAAAAGCAGACCAAGTAAGAAGATGTAACAAGTGAGGCATGATGAATATGACAGTTGGTTTTTTAGAAAAACAATAGAAGGCAGAAGACTTTGGAATCATAATTCAAAGGGCCAAAAAATTACATGTAATATACACCAGCCACAAAAATTATATCCTACAAAATAATGCTTAAAAAAAGGTAAAATAAAGATTTTTACATAAAGACTGAAAGAATTTATATGCAGGAAATCTGTTCAAAAATGAAATACTTATGAAACAAAAAGAAGTAAATATATCTGAAAGGATAAGAATGTATACAAGAAGAAAAATTATGAAGAGTAAGGATATGCGTGCATGCAAATGAATAATGATTGCTTTAGCCAATTCTAAAAACGTGCTTCTGGTGTTAAAACATGATCAAAATATCAAAAAGATTGAGAGAGAATGAAAGGAATTCAATTATTCTAAGGTTCTTACATTGTCTAAGAAATCGTAAAAATACTGTTAAGATTTAACAAAATTAAGGACACATAATTACACATATCCCCTAACAGTAAAAAGGCTGTGTAACTAAATATCTAATAGAGAGGAAGCAAATGAAATAGTAAAACTATATAATGCAAAATAATGCAAGAAAGAATAGAAAATAGAAATAGAATAAATAATAATAAATAATAAAAAGAATAGAAAAAATAATATGGAAGATTTAACCCAGAAAGATCAATTATTACATTAAATGTAAATGCATGAATACAGCAATTAAAAGACAAAGATTGTCAGATTGAATTCAAAGCAAATACCTAATGTATTCTGCTTTGATACCCATAGATTAGAGATAAGCATACAAAAACACTGAAAGAAAAAGGATTGAGGATGATATGTCTTGCAAATGGTAATCAAAGGAAAGTGTATAAAAATGAATATAAGACAAATGAGTCTATAAAGGAGGAAATTTAGTTGATAAGGGGAGATGGATCAGAATGATAAAAGTGTCAATGATTGAGAAAGATGCTATAAGATTATGTATATCTAGTGAAATAGTTTCAAAATATATAAACATGCATTTATTGTAACTAAATGTAAACACAGACAAAGCCACAATTAAAGTGGGAGACTTGGACATAACCTCTTTACATAGTTTATAGATTGGGCAGATATAGAATAACATGGAATATTTGAATAATACTATACATTATCTATTAAATATGTATACACATTAGTAAAAACTGTACCCAGAAACAGCAGAATGCATATAAAATATTTGCCATGTGATTGACTGACTCAACACATTTCATCAAATTGAGTAGCAGATGAATATCAGATTGAACATTAGAATATATCTATTGAGCATAGTTGAATTTACATTAGAAATTGATGAAAAAATATCAACTAGAAAATTTCCAAGTGTTTGGAAATTAAGCAATACCATTGTGAATAACCTATGAGTTTAAAGAAGCATTGCCACAGATATTAGAAAACATTTTGAAATGAATGGTAGTGAAGATATGACATGTCAAAATTTGTGGAATGCAGGAAAAGCCCTGCCTAGAGGTGAACTTATGGTTTTGAATGAACTTGTCATTGAAGGCCAAAAATCAATAATTCATCTCAAGAGCTGGAGTTATAATTCAGTGACAGAGTACTTGCCTCCTATGTGTGAGGCCCTAGGTTTGACCCCAGTACCAAACAAAAAAGCCAAAGCAACTCATCTCAAGAAGATATGGAAAGGACAGCAAATCAAACTATAATAATGGAGAATAAAGGATATAATATAGATAAGAGAAACTAATAAAATAGAAAACAAATATATAATAGAAAAAAAAAGCCAACATTTGAGTCTTGCAAAAAAATTTGATGAACCCTTAGTGTGATTAATCAAAGAAAAGAAGGAAGGAACAATTGCCCAATATTTGAATGACATAAAAGAAATCATACCAGATTATACAGCCATTATTAAAAGGGTGATAAGGAAATATCATGAGCAAACTTATTAGTTTAGATGATCATTTTCTTTAAAATCCAACTCAATGAAATTGACATGAATCAAAGAGAAAATATGAACTTTGCTAGATTTATTAAAGAAATAGAATCAGCAATTGAAAAACTTCTGCACCAGGATCATTTTATCTTTAAATCTCCAGGACCAGGTACAAGGATTGGTTCATACCAGTGCTCAGGTATTGTCAGTTGGATGAGTAAATAAGCTTCCACTAATGAAATATTTTTACAGTATTGCTTGTATTTGCTTGTATTATAGTATTGCTATGTCTTTCTCCCCTATTTAACTGTGGACCTCTTGAGTGTTGAACAGTATCTTAGCTATCTTTGTATACCCAGAATCCAGCACCAGTATTATAACTTGCCAATAAAGGTTTGTTGAATAATTGAATTAAAGAAAGAAACTACTAATGTTTACTGAGTGCTTTTAATATACAAGGCTCTATGCCAAGATCATTAATGTATCTCATTTATTCTTTTTCTTGATTTTTAAGTTTTTTCTTTTTAGATACAAAAGACAGTAGAGTGTATTTTGACATATTATACATACATGGAGTATAACATTCTAATTAGGATCCCATTCTTGTGGTTGTATGTGATGTGGAGTTTCACTGGTTGTGCATTTATATATGAACTTAGTGAAGTTATGTCCAATTCATTCTACTGTCTTTCCTATACCCATCTTCCCTTTCTTCACTTCATTCCCCTTTGTCTAATCCAATGTACTTCTGATCTTCCCTCCTCCCTCACTTGTTCTGTATTAGCATCCACATTTCAGAGAGAACATTTGGCCTTTGTGTTTTGGGAATTGGATTATGTCACATAGCATGATAATCTCCAGTGCCATCCATTTACTGGCAAAAGTCATAAAGTTATTCTTTTTTGTGGCTGAGTAATATTCCATTGTGTATATATACCCCAGGTTTTTTTTAATCCGTTCATCTATTGGAGGGTACTTAGGTTGGTTCCATAGCTTAGGTACTGTGAATTCAGCTGCTATAAACATCAATGTGGCAGCATCACTGTAGTATGCTGATTTTAAGTGCTTTGGGTATATACCAAGGAGTGGGATAAATGGGTGGTCAAATTGTGGTTTCATTCCAGGTTTTCTGAGGAATCTCCATACTGCTTTCCAGAGTGGTTGCTCCAATTTGCAGTCCCACCAGCAATGTATGAGTGAACCTTTTTCCCCACATCCTCACCAACATTTATTGTTACTTATATTCTTGGTAATTACCATTCTGACTGGAATGAGAGGAAATCTCAGTGTAGTTTTAATCTGCATTTCTCTAATTGCTAGAGATGTTGAATATTTTTTCATTTATTTGTCGACTGTATTTCTTCTGTGAAGTGTGTGTTCATTCCTTAGCCCATTTATTGTTTGGGTTATTTGGTTTTTTGGTGTTAAATTTTTTAAGTTCTTTACATTTCCTGGAGATTAATGTTCTATCTGAGATGCAGAGCTATGGAACCATTCTGTAGTTTTCTCTTCGTGCTCTTGTTTCTTTGCTGTGAAGAAACTTTTTAATTTGATACCATCCCATTTATTGATTCTTGATTTTACTTCTTGAGCTTTAGAAGTTTTGTTGAGGAAGTTGGTTCCTAACATGACATAATGGAGAATTGGGCCTACACTTTTTTCTAGTAGGTGTAGGGTCTCTGGTCTAATGCCTTCACTTTGAGTTTTGTGCAGGGTGAGAGAGAGGGGTTAAATTTATTTCTGCTACGTTTGTATTTCCAGTTTTCCCAGCACCATTTGTTGAAGAGGCTATCTTTTCTGTAATGTATGTTTACTTTGTCTAGGATGAGATAATTGTTTTTATGTGGGTTTGTCTCTGTGTCTTATATTCTGCACCATCTGTCTACATGTCTGTTTTGGTGCCAATACCATGTTCTTTTTGTTACTATAGTTCTGTAGTATAATTTAAGTTCTGGTATTGTGATCTCACCTGCTTCACTTTTCTTGCTAAGGATTGATTTGGCTATTCTGGGTCTCTTATTTTTCCAAATGAATTTCATGATTGCTTTTTCTAGTTCTAAGAAGAATGTCATTAGTATTTTAATAGGAATTTCATTAAATCTGTACAGCACTTTTGGTACTATGGCCATTTTGACAATATTAATTCTGCCTATCCAAGAACATGGAAGATCTTTCTATCTTCTAAGATCTTCTTCAATTCTTTCTTTAGTGTTCTGTAGTTTTCATTGTAGAGGTCTTTCACCTCTTCTGTTAGATTGACTCCTAAGCATTTTATTTTTTTGAGGTTATTGTGAATGGGGTTGTTTTCCTAATTTGTCTTTGAGCTGATTCATCATTGGTGTATTAGTTTTCTATCCTGCTACTTTGCTGAATATGTTGAGGACTATGTTTAATAAGAAGTGGTGAAGGAAGGCCTTTCTGTCTTGTTCCAGTTTTTACAGGGAATGCTTTCAGTTTTTCTCCATTTAGAATGATGTTGGCCTTGAGTTTAATGTGTATAGCTTTTCCAATGTTGAGGTATGTTTCTACTATCTTTAATTTTTCTGGTGTTTTGAACATGAACGGATGCTCTATATTGTCCAGTGCTTTTTCTTCATCTATTGAGATAGTTATGTAAATTTTTCTTACAAATTCTGTCTTGATTTTGTTGTTTTATGATTCTTATCAGAATAAAACAATAAACATTTACCAAACATGATGCCCATTTTAATATTAGTTCATCACATAATACCTTGAGGCATACAGTGTCATCCCCATTTTCTATTTGCTTACTCAAGTTCACGCAGTTTGTAATCAAATGAAAAAGTCAAGATTCACAGGCAGACATGCCTGGCTCTAAAACTAGTGTTCCTGACTGCAATCATATCCTTCAAAGACAATCTATGTTGAACATCACTTATGTGGGACTCTGTTTTGGACTTAGAAGTAGGAGCATGAGATTTTCATTGTATTTTCCCCTCATCTACTTATTCTCTTATATCTACTTCCCGACATTGCTCTCCTATGCTCTGGTGCAGATGTGAGATTATCATGGGATACTTGTCTTTAAGTCTATTGATATGAATTATGTTTATTGATTTCTGTATGTTGAACCAACCTTGCAATCCTGGGATGAACCACAAGGGATCATGGTGCATTATCTTTTTAATATATTTTGTATGTGATTTGCCAGTATTTTATTAAGAATTTTTGTATCTATGTTCATCAGGGATATCGGTCTGAAGGTTTTCTTTCCTTGATGGTGTCTTTGTCTGATTTTGGCATCAGGGTAATACTTGCTTCATAGAATGAATTTGGAAGAGTTCCCTCCTTTTCTATATCATGGAATAATTTGAGGAGTATTAGTGTTAATTCTTCCTTGAAGATCTGGTAGAACTTGGCTGAGAATCCATCTGATCCTGGGCTTTTCTTTGTTTTTAGGCTTTTGATGGTATCTTCAATTCCATTGCTTGAAATTGATCTGTTTAAATTTTCTATGTCCCCCTGATTCAATTTGGGTAGGTCATATGTCTCTAGAAATTTGTTGATGTCTTCAAGATTTTCTTTTTCATTAGAGTATAAATTTCAAGGTAGTTTCTGATTATTGTCTGTATTTCACTAGTATCCATCATGATATTTCCTTTTGCATCACAATTTTTAGTAAATTGAGTTTTTTTTCTATCTTTCCCTTTGTTGGCTTGGCTAAAGGTTTATCAATTTTATTTATTTTTCAGAGAAACAACTGTTTGGTTCGGTGACTTTTTGAAGAGTTTTAGAGAATTTTTTTGCTTCAATTTCATTGATTATTGCTCTGATTTTAATTATTTCCTGTGTTTTACTGCTTTTAATGTTGATTTGTTTTCTTTTTTAGGGCTTTGAGATGTTAAGTTTAGGTTATTTACTTGGTGACCTTCATTTCTTTTAATGAATGATTTAAATGCAATAAACTTTCCTCTTAACTGCCTTCAGCGTGTCCCAGATATTTTGATATGATGTGTTGCTATTTATTCGTATTGTTACTTACCTCTAAATATTTTTTTAATTTTATCCCTGCTTTCTTCTGATATCTATTGGCCATTCAATAGTACATTATTTAGTCTCCATTTGTTAGAGTATCTTCTATTTTTTACTTTATTGTGGATTTCTAATTTCATTCCATTATGATCTGATAGAATGCAAGGTATTATCTCTATTTTTTTATATTTGCAAAGAGTTGCTTTGTGATCTAAGATATGATCTATTTTAGTGAAGGATCTGTGCTGATGAGAAGAAAGTAAATCAATCATTGATGAATGAAATATCCTAAATATGTCTGTTAAGACTAAATTATTGTTTTTTTTTTTTTTAATTCTATAGCTTCTTTATTTAGTTTTTGTTTTGTCTATCCAGTGATGGGAGAGGCATGTTAAAGTCACCCAGTGTTGTGTTGTGGTCTATTTGATTGTTGAAATTGAGAAGGGTTTGTTTGATGTACATAGGGCATATGTATTTATTATGATATTACCTTGTTCATGTATAATTCCCTTAAACAGTAAAAAATGACCTTGGTTGTTTCTGATTATCTATGGCTTGAAGTCCACTTGATCTGATGTGAGGATGGAAACCCCTGCTTGTTTATAAGATTGATGTGAATGATATGTTTCCCCCCTCCTTCTATCATCAATTTGTGGATGTCTTTGCCTATGAGGTAAATTCTTGGAGACAGCATGTTGTTGGGTCTTATTTTTTTAATCCAATTTGCCAGTCTGTGTCTTTTGATTGATGAATTTAGGCCATTTGCATTCAATGATTAAGAAATTATTTTTATTCCCTGTTATTTTGATATATTTTAGTTTCTAACTTGAATTATTTTCTCCTTTGATAGACTATTCTTCTATTGTAGTTCCTCCCTTTACTGGTTTTCAATTTTATTCTTCATTTATTCTTTATGAAACATTTTATTGAGTATATTTTGTAGTGCTGGCTTTCTAGTTGTGAATTCTTTTAACTTTTGTTTTTCATGGAAGGTTTTTATTTCATCATCAATTCTGAAGCTTAATTTTTCTGGGTATAGTATTCTTGGCTGGCATCCATTTTATTTCAGAGCTTGGAATATATTATTCCAAGACCTCTTAGTGTTAAGGTTCTGGGTTCAGAGATCAGCTGAGATCTAAATTTGTTTCCCTCTAAATGTTACCTGTCATTTTTCCCTGGCAGCCTTTAAAATTCTTATTCTGTATGTTAGGCATTTTCATAATGATGGCCTTGATGTGCTTCTGTTGTAATTTTGTATATTTGAGGTCCCCTAAGCCTCCTATATTTGATTTTGCATTCATTCCTAAGGTGTGAGAAAATTTCTGATGTTATTTCATTGACAAGATTGTGCATTCCTTTGTTTTATATCACTGAGCCTTCATCTATCTTGATAAATCTTAAATTTTGTCCTTTCATGTTAACCCATATTTCTTGGGAGTTCTGTTCATGGTCTCTTAACATCTTTTCTCCATAGTTGACTTTATTTTCAAGATTGTATATATTGTTTTTGTTGCCTTGAAACTGTTCAAGTGGTCTAGTCTGCTGGTGATGGTTTCCATTTAATTTTTAATTTGGTTTATTAATTCCTTCATTTTGAGGATTTCTGTTTAATTTTTTTCAGAATTTTATCTCCTTATTGAAGTGATCTTTTACTTCCTGTATGTTATTATTTTTTTTTTCTGATTTCACTCCTTACATCTTCCTATCTTCACAGATCAGTTTAAGTATATTCTAAACTCATTCTCTGACATTTCTTCCACTGTGGTGTTGATGGATTCTGTTACTGGAGTGTATTGGTTTGTTCGAGGTGATTTGTTTCCTTACTTTTTCATGTTGTTTGTGTGTCTACTCACCCAACAGAATGAAGCTGAGGCAATAGATTTTCTATCCTGTGAACTTATAATGTCCCTGATGGTTTCCATTACTTCACAGTTTAGAGGGAGGCAAATAATTACATCACCCAATGCAAAAAATATACAGCATTAAACCAACTAGTTCCTGCTATGATGTGTACAATGTTAATTGTCACAATGAATAGGAATCATGTGATAAGTTATTGCCCACAGTAAAAACAGTAAGTTTGTAAAAGGGTTACAATTTCAAATCGTAGATAGGGAGAGAATAGAAGTGATGTAGGATGTGATCATTATGAGGGAGGAGGAGACAGAATATAAGAAGAAAATTAGAGGAAGAGTGAAAGGGAGAATGATAGGGATTGGCTATTGGCAGAGGGAAAGAGAAATAAAATCAAGGGAAACAGTTAAGTGAGAGAAAAATATATAAAACAAAACTTAAAAAATAGAAAAGAAAACAAAACAAAACTGAAATATATAAATCAAACATCCTAGTCCTTAAAATACTGATTCATGAGAAATAACTGCCTTCAAAAAATCCTAGAGATGAGAAAAAAGAAACAATATGAATATGTATAAGTGTCCATGAATCATTCAGGTCACAATGGAATAGAGAAAAGAAAAAAGAAAAAAAATGAAGAAAAAACACTTATCCTGACGAAAGATTAAAGAATTGTTTCTCTTGGAGTTAAAAAAGTTCTCACTGGGTGTGGTGGTGCACACCTGTAATCCCAGAGACTCTGGAGGCTGAGAGAAAAGGATTGTGAGTTCAAAGCCAGCCTCAGCAACAAGAAGGTACTAAGCAACTCAGTGAGACCCTGTCGCTAAATAAAATATGGGGTGGGGTGGTGGCTCAATGGTCAAGTGCCTCTGAGTTCAATCCCCAGTACCCCCCCCCCCCATTCTCAGCTTCTCTTCTCAGCAATATTAGGTGGATTGGGTTGGAGTCTGCTCCACCCTCCTGGTGGGGTCACTGGATTGTGAAAGGAAATCCCATAGGTGGATCTCCTGGAGGTGAGGTTTAGGCTTTGGTAGGCTCTAGATTGTTTGTTGAATGGCGATTAATCTGAAGATTTTAAATCATCACACTTCCAGGGCCCACCAGTTTCCAGTCCACACTGGGAGTCTGTACTCCAGGCATCTCCCCTGTGTTCTACTCATGTGGTGCAGGATTCAATCCTTAATGCCCTCTGTCACCCATGGACCATTCCTTGCCTCTCAGGTTCAGTCTCCAGTCTCATTCACTCCTGTCCATGCCATTTTGGCCTCCCAGATGGGTGGTCAGTCCTGCAAGTGGCCAAACTGGAGGAGGAGGGAGGGAGCCAGGTAGGTTTCCATGACCAGTAATCCCTTGTGTAAACCCTGCGTTTGATTTTCTCTGGTCACTTGGCACTTTCTCTCTCATGTAGTGTGTTTTTGCCAGGCCTGTATTTCAGGCCATGCTTGGGTTTGCCAGGAATTGGCTCCCCTAGCTGCTGGTCCCTGTGTTGTGGCTATAAAATGGCTCCTTCCTTTGTCATCTGCCAGCAGCCAGAAGAGATGTGGCTTCTTTACCACACAAGGATACTGTGTAGCATACCCCTCAGGTTAATTAGGCAGTGTGTTTTATCTCTGATTTCTCCATACCCAGACATGCCTCAGGCCTCCTAAAAATGTGGGTTCCTTTAATTCTCTTATCTCTCTATTTGCTTGTGGGGGTGAGAGGGGACTCCTTCTGCTGGTGCCACCACCATTGACAGTGGTGATGGCACTGGGGATTTCTTCCTTATTTTATTATATCCAACCTTGAGTCCCCAATCTGCTTTTAATGTCCAATATTAGTTTCCAGTAAAGCCCCCTCCCCCTTTTTTCCACACACCTTGTTGAGAAGCTGCCTATCTGCTTTCTTGGTTTCATACCATGGCGCAGCCTGGAAAGTGAGCTCCTCTATTCCACCATATTGCAAAAGCCCTCTCATTTATTCTCTCCAGAAATAGTTAGTCCCATGAAGGGATTATATCTAAAATCAACTAATTAGTTTATTTGTGCTCAGATATTGCACAGGTAGAGGGTGGGAATATAGCTTAGTGGTAGGGTGCTTGCCTAGCACATGGCAAGAAAAAAAGAAAAGAAGAAATAGTTGCATAGCAAGGTTTGGGATACGAATCAACTATCTTCCAAGCTCATTTCTTTACACTTATACCAACAACCCCAAAATTGACTTTATGAACTTAGGGCATACTGAATTGAGGATAAAAAATTGAGAAAGGTGCAAACTGAGAATGATAGAGGTTAAGTAAATTGGTTGAGATCACACACTTGAGCTTTTTCATCTATTACTTTACCCATTAAGAAAAGTATCTATACATTTCTAAATTTTATGAAGCTTGGTAAAACTAATATCAAGAAGAAATTGGGATCAAATGCTAATAAAACTTCTTATATTGGGTCTTGTTTCTACCCTGCCATAGTTTGGATCTTAAATGTCCCCAAAGACCCAGGTGTTAAGGGTTTGGCCTCCTGAGTAACACATTTGGGAGGTGGTGGAACCTTTAAGAAGCAGGTAGTCTTTGGGTCACTGGGGACATAGTCTTATAGGGGATTGTGAGGCCCTGGATCCCTCTGCAGTCTTTTTCACTTATTGCCCATGAGATGAGCTGCTTTGCCTCACCATGAACTGCACGCCATGTGCTGCCTCACCACAGGTCCCAAAGCAATGGCACCAATCGGTCATGGACTAGAATCTCCAGAATGTGAGCCAAAATAAACATTTTCTATTTTATAAGTAGATTAGCCTAGGTATTTTTAATAGTAACTGAACCAAAAGCTGACAGTCTTACTCAAATGTCCTCATTTATTTATGTAATAGATACTTTATATATACTTTATAAAAATTGTCTAATTACCAACAAAAAAAATGTAACTATCATGTTTCATGCAAAACTATAAAATTAGCCAATATTTTCTTAAGAATGGCTTTATGTAATCTTTGCTCCAGATTCTATTTAGAAATGTAAATTATCAGCCTCATTTTTATTACTAGAATAAATTATTTTTGATAAAAATTTTTTAAATTTCACCTGGGATTTCTAGGGTAAAAATGAAGAAGAAGGCTTATGAATCTAAGTTATGGATTATGGATTATGGGTTATGGATTTCATGTGTATGATTAGGAATGTTTTAAAAAATACCTAGGTTTAGCCTTCAGCAAACTGTACCTTGTTTTATTGCATCTTTTTCCTACTCTATCTTGTCTTTCATATTTATACAAATTTATTGAGGAAGAAAAGATTTTACAAATCTATTGTGTGGCTTGCTTGCTGACTTAACCTGCCTCAGTTTGGGCTGCTATTAGACTACTCCAGAGGCTGGGAATATGAGATTGGGGTGCCAGCATGGTCAGGCATGGCCTTCTGGCAAAGGCACTCTTCCTGGTTTGTAAACAGTAGATATGATCTCACCTGGTAGAAAGCAAAGACAGGAAACAAGCTCTTACACACCTCTGCTTATTGCAACATTGATCCCATCAGGTGGGCCCCACCTTCATGGCCTACTTGTCTTCCAAATGCCCCACCTCTAAATGCTATCACATTAGGTATTAAGATTTTTAACATAATTTTTGGATTGACACAACCATTCCGTTCATAGCATATCCTTCAAGGAGTATTCACATTTTAAGCTTCTTTGTATAAACCTTTTTTAGGTTCTTTGTATGAAGAACCTAAAGAAATGTCTCCCCCCAATCATTCTGATATTTCTTGATTCATATGTAGTTAACTCTTACAGTACATTACCTACCCTAAGTGGGTTAAGATCAATATTGTCCAGGATCTTCTCTCTTGGAGGGGCAAACTCTTGAGAAGAAAACACAATAATTACTAGTAAGGATTCCAGTAGTCAAAAGGAATTGTTTGCCATGGGGACATGAGATTGGGAGGTGTGTCCAAAGTGAGGCCTCACTTGGTTTCTGATTAATAAAGCTGAACTGAGGGAAATGGCCTATGAAGGATGGGACATTTCAAATGTGGCTGAGAAGGGGTGAAATTAAGGGCAGGCAGGCAGCTAGGAGCGTGTTGTGGTGAAGGTCTTGCATGCAGTGAAAATCAAACATTAGCATGTCTTGCTATTTAACAAAAGTATTAAAGAGATTTTGGCATAAAATGGAGGTGCTTACAAGTTCCTTTCTTCTGCTGTTCTAGGAATAGCTGACCAAAGAGGAGGTACAAGAATAGAAGGATAAGAACTAGTTACTGAAACATCTAGTTATCACTTTATGACTAATACTTCTTTATAAATTAAAAAAAGAGCTTATGAGCTGGGCGCCATGGTGTATGCCTGTGGCTGGGAAGCTGAGGCAGAAGGATGGTAAGTTCGAGGCCAGCCTCAGCAATTTATCAAGGCCCTAAGCAACTTAGTGAGGCCCTGTCTCAAAATCAAAAAATAAAAGGAGCAAATTTAAGTCTCCCTGTTATAAGCAGCATTCTTCACCAACCTGTTCCATCAACCATCAGACAATTTACAGATACTACTTTGGCAATGACTCATATTTTCTCTTAGTCAAATTGGGAATTTCATAAAATTTAAGTAGAGATGTTAGACTACAGAAAGTTTTCTGTCATTCTAGCTACTATTTAGGCTGTTGAAAATGCTTAAAAGTGTATTAATGAAAATGTGTAAAATATGAAGTATTCCAGCTACTACAAAATGAGACACAGTCTAATTCCATTTAGTTATTAATTTTCTTTCATTTTACAGTTGGTTGTTTAAAAAGCATTGGACTAAAGAATAAAATAGATGTTGCCAGACCCAAGAGTAGAAGATCATACTACCTTTGGACATATGGAATGACGTCATAGCTTTTGTGTTTCTTGTGAAAAGGATTGGAATATTTCAAGAAAGTTCTGAAAAAATGAGAGGTTGTGTATTCCCAGGGTGCATATTCTAAGTGGCATTGCTAGTTAGGAGAACACTGGCAAAGGGTTTATTTTAATCTGCTGTTGTTTCTTTAAAGTTTGTCATTTGTGAGCTGAGTTATATGCAGAAAACAGGAAGTAATAAGACCTAACTAAGAACAACCTTCATATAACTACTATTACAGCTTTTTTCTTTTATGGATAAAGGTGACATCTCTCAAATGAGTTCCCTCAGCATAGACCCTTAAACTACCAGGTGATTTGATAGTTCATCCTTATACTAAGTTGAAAGAGCTGATGCTTAGCAAGTCTTCCAGACAGAGTTAGAAAATGGATAGTCTTTCAAAAGATTACCTGTACCTTGGGACAGGTACTTTATATGATTTACTGTTCCTATCCCTCTTATTATCTCTGCAGTAGACTCTTACCCTGTTTTTACTTTTTCTCCCTTTTTACCTCTTGCTTCTCTGTAAGACAGGACCAAGCTGTTTACAGCCTCAGAGTAGTGGGATGGAAGGTAGCCACTTGCACTGGTGATAAAGTAGAAGATTTGTTTCTTTAGGCCAGGGAATGTGAAAGCACATTTGTCCTATAAAGTTGGAGGAAGAAAGAGGTAAGGGCATACAAACACTGATTTAGTGTTAAGGAAAAGGGACAATCATTTGATATGAGCATGAAAGATGGTGACAATAAAGAACACAGGAGGACGTAACTACCCCTGGAGAGGATAAGGTCAAAGTCAGTATGACATTTTTGAGGAAGAATTTCCTGAATGCTGTAGATATTTCCAGTTCTGATTTAATGCAAGATCTATTAATGAATTTGTCAAGATACCTATTCACAGGACAATTGAAACACACAGTTAATTGAAACACACAGTTAATATAAGGAAAACATGTCCATTCAAATAGAAAGAACTGATGACCAATTGTCTAAAACATCAACCACAAAAAAAGAAAATTTTAGTATGTAGAATGAGTAAAATGTGATATGTCTTTAAAGCAAGCTTTAGTCTTCCTCTTTTTATATTCCTGAAGTAAAGAAGAAGACAGTTTATGGGTATATCTAAAAAAGGCTTTATAGATCCATCTTTTCAGAATGAATGAATGTTCCTTACACTAGTGGGAGAAATATGGTGGATGGATACTCTCTGAGGACAGTGTTGGAGAATAGTGTGCATATTGAATATATCAGATAACTACTTTCTATTACTAAAAGAGAACCTAGAATAAATTATATCTTGCCCATCACTTCTTCTGGGACATTATATTGGTATTTTGTTCACATAGTACTTTTTCACCCTAGTTCTGCACTAGGGTGAAATCAACCTTTGTTTAAGAAGCAAGCAAATTAATTTCTTCTGCTCTATGGGAGCAGTAGGTTCTCATCTCAAGTTTGTCAGCATCCACAGAAACTTAGCCACAAGCCAGAGATATTCTCTATGATTCTCACTGTCACACAGCCTAAAAGCTTGTGCAGCTCAAATGTTAAATGTTAAACTCAATTCCCCACATAGCATAACTGTCAGATTTTATGCATGAAATACAAGGTAGGAGGTATCTTACCATTCTGGATATTAAAAGATCCAGTCCAATATGGATCTCAGAACATTTGCTGCTTTCAAAGAAGTGCTATTGCTTTGTTCACATTTTTTTGGAGGAAATTGTAATGGTTTTACATACATGAATGATGATGTGAACCATGCTTGCAAACAAATTTAACATTGTGAGGATGCACTTTCCTGGAGTCAAATTTGAAAAAAAAATCATAAAACAAATTAGAAGTATCTGAGTCTTTACACAATTTATACCTCCAGTATTTGAAATGTGTAGTACTACACATTTCAAAAATAAGTAATTTTAAAAAATCTCAGAAACTTGAAAATCAACATTATATCTCATGACACAACTTTTCATCCAACTTCAATAAACTCATATCTAAGCTAAACAAACCTAACACCCAAAAGGAAAACCTGAGTACTTTAAAAAATTAGCTTCTATTGTAATAGTTAGCATCTCACCCCAAAGGGACATTTTCTGAGCCTGAAAGAAAACAAGTTTAGTTTTAACAAATTCCAAAAATAAATCAGAGAGGCCTTCATTTATGATTAGACACTGTTCAATTTGCTAAAGAAATCACAGAAATACTTTTTAGTACTGACAACCTATCCTTACCTTTGACCTTTTATTTTTCTGTACTCAATCAGAAATGAAGACTGCAGTTGGGAACTGGTAACTAATATTATTAAACAACCTTGGGAAAAAGGTGAGTGTAGACCATACCTGTTTCTGTTGCCTTTGAAGACAGGGCAGTAACTGTGTTTGAATATCTTTTTATCAGAACTTTTCATGCTTGGCTTTCTCTGTCTGTCACCCTTAGCTCATAACCTCATTTTGCTCCTTCCTCCATCCCAGCCCTAGTGACCAAGCCCACTAGACTGTGGCAGCAGCTGCCATATTTGATGTGACTCTCATAAAAGTTAACTTGTCTTCTGTGCCATTCTTTTGGGGCTTTTGTCTCTATTAGGAAGTATGGGAAGTCAAGTTTGCCTTTACTCTTCGGTCCTGAAAATATTTTGCTAATGTTTAGTACCATCATCATTTTGGTAGATATACTAGGCTTCTATCTGTCTTTGTAAACATTTTCAGTGACTCTCAAGACATAGCACATAGGGTTGTTTTGTGGAACTAGGCGTATCTTGGCTTGAAGGATCAAACCAGCTGGGTATAAATTGCTATGGTTTGTGCTGGTGAGCTCTTGGGGCCTGAGGTTGCTAAGGTGGGGAGTCTGTAATTAAATGCACAGTAGTCCTCTGGGGACCCAGTTTGCAACATTCTGCTCTATTTGATCATGCATTAGGTTAGACAGGTCCTAGAGATCCAGGAAGTCCAAAAGAAGTTGTGTCTGTTCCAGGTAGCTGTCATCTTTTTCATTAGGATGAAAGACCAGTGTGACTCTACAACTATTGTGTTTTCATAATTCAAGATGCTTCACAATGTTTCCAGGATTTATGGGATTCAGTGACAAACAAAACTGGACTCTAGCTTCTTGATGCAAAAATATGTCCCTTCTAGTCTTTGGATATGTTAAAATTACTATAAACTCATTATTGCTGGCAGGTCAAAAGCAGTTAACACTTCCCATTGCAGCAATCTTTAGTTTAGGTTGGAATAGTCTTTGTTTTCATTAATTATCTAACTAAAGGTAGAAATATGTTATATGATGAGGTAGAAGATTAGGGCCTCTGGCTATTGACATTTTCTTCTTGACAATAGGACTAAACAGTGTCACAAGCCCCTGCACAAACTTCACACAAATGATACAAATGGTTGTATAGTCAAATTGTATTTTTCTGATTTAAAATTTATAGAGGGTTCTATGAAAAAGATTGAATTGATGGATTCACCCCTTCTGAAGACAATACCTAAATTTGTACAAATTAAAAAATGTTTTAAAATATTTGGGTCATATTTTCTACCAAGAGCTTTGTAGATATTATTCTATTATTTTCTGGCACTACTAGTTGTTGGTAAGATTCTGAGGCTACTTTAGTTAGCTTCTTTCCCTCTGTAGGTGACTCATTTTGTTTTCTCAGAGGAACGGTGGTTTCTTTGGTGTACCACTCTTAAAAAGTTCTTATATTTAATACTCTTTAAAAAGTTCCTGTATTTAGTGCATAAAAATTATTAGATAGCAAAGCAAACAGATTAATCAAGTAAGAGCTATTTTAATCATTCATTTGTGCTTTTATTATTTTAAAAATTAACTCTAGGTTTTAAAATGGAATATATCATCATACTTTTCATTTAAAAATGAAGGCCAAAATCTTTTATTTGCCCCCCCCCAGCAAAATTCCCTCCAATAATAATAACTACTTATGTGAGTTTTGTCAACTGCTGAAATTGTTTCTTTTTTGTTTTTTTTAGAACCAGGGATTGAACTCAGGGACACTCGGCCACTGAGCCACATCCCCGGCCCTATTTTGTATTTTATTTAGAGACAGGGTCTCACTGAGTTGCTTAGAGCCTCGCTAAATTGCTGAGGCTGGCTTTGAACTTGCGATCCTCCTGACTCAGCCTCCCAAGTCGCTTGGATTACAGGCGTGTGCCACCAGGCCCGGCCTGAAATTGTTTCTTTCACCATTTGACTTCCTTTGAGAGGATTCTAAAATCCATAAACAACCAGTGCATATTGGACAAATCTGGTTAACTAAATGACTCCATAACTATTGTAGAAACAAATGGAGATTCTATTAACGCAAAAACCTTCACACAACGCTATTAATTTAATTTTAACAAAAACCCTTATCTTCTTCACCTTCGTTATGAAAGATTTATGGATGGGATCTCGGAAGGTAGGTTTCTCAGTTTCCGCTAGTATTAGTGGGCAAAGCAAGGAGAGGAGAAAGTTTACCAGCATGGTGGTTAGAAAGAACATGACCTTGCCAATGAGTTTGTTGGAATGAACCCAGCTATTAGGTATAACCATAGAACTCCAATAAAAAAGAGATAAAAAATAAGGAGCATTAAGAGAATGAGAAAAAAAAAAAAAAAAAAGGAAGAATATTACCCTGAAGTTACACAACTCAGCTTGAATATTAGCCTTGTCATTTACTAACTGTGAAAATCTGGCAAGTTTTTTAACATCTCGTAGTCTTGCTTTCTTCATATTTGTAATACAGTGATGACTAATATATTGTAAGAATTAAGTGAAATAAGGTATGTGAAGTATCAAGAATGAAGAAAGGACTCAGTATCAGTTACCATTTCTTGAGCAGAGTGAATACCAAATATGTCTGCGAAGAAAATTTGGTTTTATTTTAAGTCCCTCTGTACTCTGACTCTCTGTGGCTTTTAATAATGAGATGTCAGTTTTACAACCTGACAGGTTAGCTACCAGAGCGTAAGGACCCATTTTCATTCAGCCATTAAAAAAAAAAAAATTGCCTGCAGAAAGCAAAAGTGATATTGCCTCAGCAGCTTAGTGTACTGTTAGCATAGGAATAGTTATTAAAGGAAGGAATTTTCCCTGTGGGTTTTCAGAGTCATTCAGATGAAATATTTTAGGAATTTCACAGGTACTGCAGCCTTGAATCATTTATTCCTCATCTTTTATCAAAAGTGTTAAATCTGAAAAGAATTATGATAAATTCTTTGGTTTAAGTCTGAAAATGATTTAGTATGATAGATTGTTTGAAGAGTATTTAATCCAGCTATTTTTTGGTCCTTGGGACCTATAGGTGGATTTCAATGGGTCAATAAACTCCCTGAAATTGTATACAAAACCAGTGTTCTGTGTATTTTATGCTGAGAAGTCTATAGTATTTAAATATTTTCAAAATGACTCATGGCTCAAATTGAATTTAAAATCACTTTTAAGCTACTCTTACAATTGTCTTTGAAAAATATTAGACCAAGAGAAGATTATTTCATTGGACTATATTATTTAGCCTGATGCATAATAATCTTCACTGAGTTTTGATTTAATAAAATGCCTATATAATTTAATAAAACAAATAATAGCTGTATTTTCCCCTAGAAAATACTATAAACACAATGGTTGACAGCAAATTTCAGTAATTACTTGGTGTCTCATATTTCACATATACAAGTTTCAATGAAATTTCCTTTTAGAATACAGTGTCAGAAAAATCTTAGCATTGTCTTAGTATCTGCAATGCCAGCTTCTTTTTCTTTTTAAATAATGAGAATTTGATTACTCATTCTATTTTTCATTTTTACCTTGTCTTTCAGGCAACTGAAACTCAGAATTTATACTCACTGAAAGCATCTAAGTTGCTCTTACAAATGACATATTTACTTTATTTATTCCATAGAAACTATTTTCTATTTCTGATTAATTTTATTATATATGTTCATATCATCCTTTATATAAACAGTGGGAAATTATAGATGTGCATTAAAAAATAAATCGCTTTGCAACTCACTGTGTAGATTACATGAAAGGAAGATTTTCTTAATTACAATGAGTAAGGCAAATACATTCTTCATGGAAGAGAGATAATGACAATAAAGGATGAAAACTTATTTCATGATCAATTATAATAGATCATTGCCCTTCACACTTGTCAGGCAACTCTTGAGATGGATTTTCTCAGCAGTTGGGTGCTGTTTGTGCCCTTAAAAAGTGGTCAGCTGTGACTCATAAGTATACTTCAGGCCTTGCAGAGCAATCTAGCTCATTTAGTCAAATCAAATTACTGAATAATTGAGTCACAAAAGGAATAGAAATCATGCAACTCATCTGTCTATTCTGAACAATGCATGCTTCTTGTTCCTTTAAGTCAAGGACTCTCACTTTTGCATTCACTCTCTCCTCTAGGAATGGAGAAGGAAATGAGTGGAGGCATTAGAATTGGTAAATACAGAAGCTTCAGGGTTGTTGTTTCTGAGTTGGGCATGCAAAGATGGTGTAATTAAGAACTTGATAATGAAATAGAGAGATTAGTGTGCATCTAACAAAGGGTCTTGGTTATAACCTGGAATCATTTTAAGTTCGTATATGATTTATTCAAACATTCACTTATTTATTCAAAGTATATTTACTGAGTTTCTACTGTGCATGAGTATTCTTCAAGAAAATGGGACACAAACAGGAAAGCACCATTGTTTCCTGTTTCTGAGGATCATATATGTAGTTTATGGGAGATGAATAATCCTATCATTACCCACCAAAAGCAACATAGGTTTGTACGAAGTGCTGCAAAAACATAGGGACAAAGATGATTAGCATTTTCCAAGTTCAGTGGTCTTCAGAGGACCTGATTTTGACCTGGGTCTTTACCAATACACAAGAATCATAAAGCTGAGAAAGGAAGGATGTTGCAATCAAGAGGAACAACTTTCAAATCTCTGGGGATGTCAAAAGCCATATCACACTTGGGTACTATTGAGCAAGGCTGCAATTTAACCTGTGTTTTTGTGGGTGCATGCTAGAAGGTAGTGGAGGATACAGCCAAAAAGTTGGGAACAGCTTGTAAAGGGCCTTGATCATTTGAAGGTGTTTGGAATTTTTGTGATGGATAAGATGAGCTTAAGTCTCAGTCACTCATGCACTTAATTTGAACCCAGGGGCACTTAACCACTGAGTTACATCCCCTATCCCCTTATTTTATTTTATTTTTTTAATTTTGAGACATGCTCTCACTAAATTGCTGAGGGAATTCCGGCCTCAAATTTATTATCCTCCTGCCTCAGCCTCCTAGGTTCTGGAATTACAGGGGTGTACCACTATGCTCAGCTGGTCAGGGTCATATTAACTACCCCTTATAATTCTCACACAAAATAATAATAACTGCTATTCGTTTTAAATATTCAGCATATTTTTGTGTGTATTCTATAGTGACTGGCATTGGTACCTGACTCAAATTGTAAAGTGCCTTATGGATGACTGCTTATTACTTTTAAATAATGATTCAGGTGACCATAAGTGCTTTGCCCATGTTAGTGATTACCAAGAGAGAAGCTTATTGTTTATTCTGATATTTCTTCCATTTAATTGAGAACTACTAACCACTGGGTTTTCACAGCTGCATAAATAATATAAATTCTAATTGCATAAATCTTTCTATACCAGAGAATATAAATATGTCTATATTCCTATGCCATCATTTTTAGAGTAGTAGTTGTTGCCTGGAGCATTGTTTGCAAAGATCCTGTGTCTGCATCTGAGTTCAGAGGGAAAGAGTGCTACAATCGATTAGCAGTATCTTCCAAGGGGAGCTACAGCCACAATTTTGGTGTCCTGGGTTATATCCTTTGTGAGATAAGTTAAGGTTTATTGTTTATTTCACAAATATATTCTACCTTGCTTTTAAAAAGCATATTAAGTATATGGATTAAAGTCAGTCAACTGAGTTCCAGGGTTAGTCATGGAAGAAATAGTATATTTAGTGATGGAAGAAGTAAATCATTTATTATTAAAAGGTGACAAAATTATAAGATGAAGAGAAACAGAATTTCTAAGATGCAAGATCTTAGAAGGTGATCAAATGCCAATACTAAGGAATAGTGCAAAGTTCAGAGATTATAAGTATAAAAAATTCAATGCAAAAGTATTCAATAAAGGAGAGTTGAAGAATAAAATAAGGTGTAATATTTTCCTGAAGCTGGAGAAGCTAGATTCATGAAGTCACCATGCATGCCAGAAAAACAGAAAAGAGCAAAAATATCTCATTCTCCCTGTGGAGGACAAGAAGAGTGAAATCCAAGTTGAAGTTTGGGCTGAGTTCAAAGCTTCCTCAGGAAGGGTTGAAGATTTCTTTCCACTGTTCTGACCTCTGCAAATCTTGAGACTTTGTTAATATACTATTAAAAAGTCATGCAGAATAGACTAACTTTTTCCTTTTTACTCACTTTTTTCCCCTCAATTCCAGATGGCTAAGTGATTATTTTCATATATCATAATTTTTATTTAGTTGTGTGGCCTGTTAACCACTTTAGACATATCTTAAGGCAAGATCTTGGGCCAATTAGCCATGCAATCCCTTCCAGACCTGTGAATGTACTATAAAAATAGATAATACTGTACTTGGAAAATTCCCCTCTTATCCTAAAAGCCTGAATAATTTGAGAAAGTACATTCTTTCTGTAAGAATTTAAACATCAGTAAACAGTGTGCAATTTAGAAACAAAACATGGATATCATATTAGTTGACAGAAGAAGCCATTGTTCTCGCTTTGAAGATGAAGAGACAGAATCATAAAATCAATACATATTTATAACCTGCACATTTTGTTCAACAAATCAAAGATTGGACCTTGAAGCTATCTAGCAAAATATAGTTATGAAACAATACTATTTGGTAAATGGAATTGTTATAGATCTAAACATAGTTTATTCAATAATTTGCTTTTATGTTCATGTGCATTATTTTTTCCTATTTTTTATTAGAGTTTTATACATAGTAGTTGGGTTCATCCCAACAAGCTCATATTATGTATATTATCTTAATAATTAGATTTTATATCTTACTTTACCTTTGTAGAGTCATTCTTAAGTAAATGCAAACCTTCAGAATGTCTCTTTTCCACTTTCCCTGGTTTGAGCTTTAAATTTCCTCTAAATAGTGTGTTTCAAATGTATGAATACACAGGTATAAATTTTAAAATATATGTGGATATCTAAATCTTGGCATTAGGGTTTAAAATCTTTATGTTTTGTTCAGATTTGCGTTGAGAGAATATTTGATAATTAAATCTCCTCCCTAAGAGGTCTACCTCCTGTGAACTTGATTGAAGATTAAGGTACTTCATTCTCCTTTGTTTACAGACCCATAGTGTGAAAGGAAAATTTATAAACTGTTATGCACTGATGATTTATATTTGTTTATATTTATTTATGAATTCACAGCTTCTCTAGTTCATATCACCCTTAACCTGAATGCATGTAATTTTGGAGAATATATCTTACAGTGAGACATGACAACTGCCCATTCATCTTGGATTTTTAAATGCAGACACACTTAAGAGTCATGACACAAAAAATTCTTTTTAGAAGTTCTTTGAAGTTTCCAACTGTGCTTTCACTTTGTGCCCTTTGTCAAATATTGAAGAAATGTGGTCTTTGATAATGTGGATTTTTTGAGGAAATCATCCATGAACAAGATACATCTTGTACATGTGTTCCAGTTACCTAGTGAAATTGGTTTTCTACCAGTCATTGCTTTAAATATGATAAATAAATTCATTAAAGATTATTTTGAGGTAATGATGAATTTGTTTCTAAGTGTGATTTTAAAACTGTAACAAAAAAAGGCAAATTTGAAACAAAGTGACATCAGCAATCATAAAATCTGAATACTTCCCCTTTTAAAAAGATCTTTGAGATTGCCCTCAGAATAGAAAAAAGATGTGGAAATGGTAATTTAATTAATTCAATCTTTGGAGAAATCTGTGTCCTATGGTAATGCGCTGCTGTCTCTCATGTACTGGATATTTAATTTCTCATAAGTTCTCTGGAGTACCCTTTTTCAAGTTATAACTGTCTTTGGGCTTGATACCCTTTTTTGTTTTTTTCTTTCGGTGCTGGAGATTGAACCCAGGGCCTTGTGCTTGCAAGGCAGGCACTCTACCAACTGAGCTATATCCCCAGCCCCTTGATACCCTCTTTTATGCCTACTTTCCCAGGTGGGGTTCGTGGAGACTGCCTCCTATTTCTTCATTTTGATTCAACAAAAATTAAATCAATTTCAAGGATAAGTTCAATTTAGTTGTGTGTTTTTACAGCAAAAGTCAACAGCCCATTGTCCCATCACTTAAAAAAAAAAAGTTAAAAATCAGTATCAGGAAGCAATGCCATGACCTTAGTTTCATGGGGATTGAAGGCATTTCCTGGGTTGCAGATGTTTTGCTTACAGGATTGAAGAATTACAGAACTGATTCATTTTCTCTCATTTTTCTTATTCTCTTTCTCCTTCTCTCTCTCTCTTTTTCCATCCGCTCCATTCTTTCCCTGCTTTCTTAGGATTTGAGTTTCTCATACTGACTCTTGTTTCACAGATTGTGAGACCCAAAGTATATGTCCCTGCCACATTTCTTCCTAGACATTTGTAATCATTGTCATTAATATGGAATATTATTCAGAGTCTGATTATTTACAGCTATATAGAAAGCCTGGCACAGAGAGAGTAAAGGAATTTTACCTAGCAGGAACTCATAAAACAGAAATATTAGTTTGAATGGAAGAATATATGCTTATTTTGAAAATCCAGAGATGTTCACTTCTTTTGTGGGTCCTTTGCCTGCAGGGCTAAAGTTGAAATTCTCCTTAGATATCTCTTTCTCCTTTGGTTGATGAATATTTGGACAGCAGAGAACACTTAACTACCTTTCTAACTCTTGAGTTTAACTCAGTTTGTGGTCTATAAGATGATTAATACATATTTGTTGAATAGAAAGGAATCTTTCATAGTTATTGAGCAGTAACTGTAACAACACTGTAATGTTTGGGTCTGAAAAGGCTATTATAAAAATTAAAAGAGTCATATATTCCCTGCTGAGGTATTAATGTCTGCCTAACTTGAACAGAAAAAGGGCATCCTTAGGGAGAAAATGAGGTAATACATAAATTAATTTTGCCATGAAATGATCCAGAACAATCTAGGGCATTCTGAAGTGAGTGCCAAGTGAAGCGTATGAAAACTTTTTAAAATATGTCAACTTTCCCAAAATATGAAGTCATTGCGTTTCCTACTAATTGATTGGCTTGCAAAATTCACCTTCTGGAACAGTCCTAACTTCCAATGTGAGAGGTGTGAGTTTAAGAAATAAATCTTGTTTGAGTAGCTATAATAAAAGTCTACAAACAGAATATGACATAATGACTTAAGTCAGCAAGCCTTGTCCTTTGAAATGTAATTTTTAAGTATACCTACTTATTCAAAAAGTGCTTCTTCAGAATAAACAAGGAATCTCTTCCACTGTTCCACTTTATAATGACTTTTGGAAAAATCTATGCTTAGTGTTTTAGATGATCAGTTGAGTAATACATGCTCTTTGTGAAAACCTTAAATAATATGTGAAGTTTAAAAAATGAAAAATCCTTGTGTTAATCCATTTCTAGAAATATCACCATTTATAGATTTTAATATGCAATTACAGAAGTTTTCTGTAAGCATAAATATAAATCATAAAGAATGGACTTTTATTCATTTCAATATTTTATAAATATATATAGAATGGAAATTTAACAGTTTGCAAATTAACTGGATATAAATAATCATAAATATATCCATAAAATAATTTGAACTATAGTAATACAGATTTTAGCTGATCCTGAAATCAATTCTAAATGTTTTACTGAATTGCAAGTAAATACTCTGAGCAGGCACAGTGGTCCACACCTGTAATCCCAGAAACCCAGGAAGCTGAGGCAGGAGGATTGCCAGATTGAGGCCAGCCTCAGCAACTTAGCAAGACCCTCAGCAGTTTGGCAAGACTCTGTCTCAAAATAAAACATAAAAAGAACTGGGAATGTATCTCAGTGGTAAAGTTCCCCAAATTCGATCCTCAGTGTGTGCACACACACACAGTAAGTACTTTGTGAGTACATAAAATATAAAATTAGTATTATACTGATAATTTTATACTAAGTCTCAGAAAATTCTAAGTTAAAGTAAGTCTCTATGAGTATATACACTGAGTAGTTGACTTTGTTCTAGGTGTTTCCCCATTTTTCTCCTCACGAATTTAATTCTTATACCATCTCTGTGGAGTATGTTCTCCATTTTTACAGGTCAAAAACTAAGACTCAGAGGTGAAGTAACATGTTCCATGACTTAATAAAAATAAATAGCAGAGCCAGTGTTTGCTCTTAAAAGCACAGTGAACTTTATTCTGTATTCAAGTTTGAGTAAATGTGATTTAATTTTTTTAAAACATAAGAAATATAACTTGTTAGAATATAAAACTCAAGAGGACAGAGATTTTTTTCTCCCCAGTCTCCTGACTCTCTGCTTTTAGGCACAAAGTAATCGTCACATTTTTTTTCCTGTCCTGGAGACTGAACCAAGGGCCTCTAGCATGTGAGGCAAGCACTCTGCCATCAAGTTACATCACAGCCCCCTGTTTTTTTTTGTTTTGTTTTGAGGAAGGGCCTCCCTAAGTTGCCCAGGCTGACCTTGAACTTGCTATTTTCCTGCTTCAGCCTCCTCAGTTGCTGGAATTCTAGGCCTGGCCAACACACCCAGCATGTTAGCATTTTGTTTTGAATGAATTAAATCATATGCTCTACTGTGAAGGGTTAGCCTCTCCTCAGCCCTTGTGGCTAGACCATTCTCCCTTTCCATTGGAGCCTACCTTCTGGTGAATATAGATAATTAATAAGTAAGTCAATTATTGTATGATTTCAGACACTGAATAAATGCTTTGAGGGAAATGAAGTATGATTCATGTACACAGAATTATGTATGTGTGTTTGTATGAATACATTGTTCATTATACATATTATGTTGTCTATTGTATGTGTATGTTTAATATATGTTGAGTGTCATTATGTGTATATGCTGTGTGCATTTTGTGTGTGTGACATGCTGTGGTGCTATGTATGTGATGAGTGTGGGTGTATGTGTGTATTTGTGGGTGTGTTTTATTTTAGTAAAGGTGAGGGCCAGAGAAGACATTTCTGAAAATGTTGCAATTATAGGTCAAAAGTTATGTTGTGTTTATGATGTACATGTAAGAATAAGGTATATGTAATTATGTTAACTCTAAACTGTAAATTTGTTGATGAAAGAATAATACACATTTAACAACTTCTCTTTTCATAGATTATCTCACTGAATCCTTACACTGACTCTATGAAGTAGATATTTTAATTTACATTTATGGATGATGAAACAGAGTGGGAACTTGTTAATGTTGTTGAATCATCAAGTGGGGCTGGAACTGGGATTCAAAAGGCATCTTCTGACCTCAGACCTTGATGCTTCTTAGGCTTAACCACACTGCCTAATTCTAAAACCAGAAGAAAAAAAATGGAGAGAGTAGAAATGTAAAGTACTATAGAAATAGACAGTGGAGAATAATAATTTCTGAATGTGGAGAGAAGTAAAGGTAAAAGGGAATCATGTGGAGTTCCTTATGGTAGCATAACTGACTTGGGAGTATTAATAAGCCAAAATAATGTAAAACACACAGAACAATGATTGGCACATAGTGTGGGCTACATGTGGTTTTTTACTTTTATTGCTGGCCTGGGACATTCACAGGAGAAGCTATTGCAGTATATTAATACATGAGGTCTATGATCTTTAATCAAAGCTTGAAGAAGAATTGAGTGCATGCTATATAGTTCAGCTGTGTACCAAGATGCTTGTCCTCAGCATGCAAGCTGAGACCAGTGGAGATACAACACAAATCAATGACACATTACTGGATAATAGTTAAAACTTACCTTTTGCTCATGGGGCTACTAAACATATATTTTTGGAATTATTTAATTTCCTTAGAAATGACAAAGAGTTAATTTAGTCACATTACCATGGAACAGATATTTTAAATTTTATCTGTACAAATCTCCTCCTATTATAACGATTGAAATTCATAGGTAACACAAAATTGAACAATGTAAAAATCAGAGCATATACATATTTAAGAACTCTTAAAAAGAAATAACCACACTCAAAATAAATGTAACAAGTTCTCTGTTAAAAGACAAAGATTATCTGATTGATAAATAAAATAAATCAAAAATAAAATGAGCTCTGTTTGAAAATAAACAAATTCCAGCTAAAATAAAGTTGACTTAGTTGTCCTAATATCAGACAAAATGCACTTTAAGATTATTAGAGGATAGTGATATTAATCAAAAGAACTTGACAGTTTTCAAATTGGCAACTTAGGCTAGTTCAAAACATATTTTATACAGTTGAGCATTAGCAGTCCATGGTCTAACTTAAGTCTTTAGTAAATCATAGTAACTTTCTTCTAGTTTATTACAAATGCTGATGTATTTTTTGATTTGAACCTATGTTTTAAATTCTTGACTTAAATATATTATCTAGACAATATAAATAGCATTATTATTTGGTTTTCAGCAACAACAGGGACACATTCTTATGGTACAAATGAAATCACTTTCATTTACTGTGTATTAGTGGATGGATGACATTCATTAGTGAGAAAGTAACTTTAGAAGGATGGCATGCTTCAAGGAACAGTCCTCTTTTTTTCTTCATGATCACCTGAATAGGCCAAGTTAATTATGGTACATGGGTAGCAGAGCTACTGGGTCCTCACTAAATAGATAGGGCACAGAAATAAGCATTAGCACTAGGGAAGCAGAAAGCCTCCACAGTGGCCAAAGGATTAAGAGCTTTCCTTTGGCATAAACTCATTTTGTTCCTTCCAACATTTATGCTGCTGTATAAATATTTTTATTTTGTGTGAAGTCAAATCAGTACCACCAGGGCAATGAACTTTATTTGTTGGACATGTTGTACTGGTGATTTTATGTAGTAGACTATTAACAATTCTATTCTCTTAGAGATGTTGACTTCAGTGTCAGGTGATAGATGAGAAAGAAAAGTAAATCAGCAGGAATTTAGCTGCTAAATTATTTTGATATTTGCTAATATGTTAATTTGTCTTTTTTTGTGGTGCATTTTAACATAATACTAGTTTTTTCCCTTCAGAAATCAGTGATTTTTCTTAACACATACCACATGATATATGTTGTACACTGTGATGTGTCAGCCCTTGTTATAGCCACTGGCCATCAGACAGTTTTCATGAAGACATTATCCTGGCAACTGAGATACTTAAAGAATTAGGAGTGATTGAATAAGTCACTGTGCATTTAAGAAGTGTTTTTAGACTACAAATACAAAGATAACAGAGCTTAGAATGCTCACAATGTTTGTCTTTATCTCTTTGGATCTCAAATAAGTTTGCTCACCTGTGAAAAAGAAGATGACAATTGAGCTACCTAGTTCGCAGGGTTGTGTGAAACAAAACGAAAAAAAAAAAAAAGGAAATGCAAATACTTGTTATTTGTTTACATAAACTGGAAGGGGATGAGGGTGGGAGGTATTGTAATAGGCATTTTAAGGCAAAAGCGTTGAAAAATGTCATAAATGCAGGCCTTTGACTTAAAAAGCTAAAATCTTTAAAATCTTAAGATTGCTTAAAAGTGAGACCTATCCAAGCAAAAGACTATGATAAAAACAGGAGGCTATTTATTTTCAGTAATTCGAAGGAGCTTGGTAAGCACTAAGGATTCTTTCTTTTGCCATGTAAAGATGACTTAAACACATCTGAAGGGCTGGTACTGCGCGTGTAAGTTAGAGAGAGAGGAAGTTTTACTAGAAGCTGTGATGTCATTGAAACCAGAGAGTGGACTACAGATAGAATTTTTCAATTGATATTTTTATTGATACTTTATTAAATAAGAAGCTTGTTCTGGCTAAGAAGCTGTTTGGATGAAGTACCTGAGTTTGTCCCATCCATTTTGTAATAGTATGGAAAGTAGCTTCTTAATGGAAGGAGTGTCCACAGGGCTCTTATGTTACAACATGTCATACAAAGGTAACAGAAGTAAAGCAGACCTTGGAGAAACAACGTCCTGGGTCAGTACTCCAATAAAGAAATTAAATTTAATATAGCATGAAAGTGAATACATGGGACTTTTGTGTTATCACAAATTTATTAAAATATAGTTTTTATATGTGTTGAGAAGAATTTGAGTCAGAGTTATGTGACAGATTATCCTGGTTTGTCTGGGTCAAAGGGGTTTTGAATTTCAGTGCTAAACTTGGCACAATTCTGGGAAAACTGGGACAGTTGGTTTTCCTAAGACGAAATTATCAGATAAATGGGCTTTAAGTTGCACCAATTGATCTGAATACAAATTGAAGAAAAATAACAATAGTGTTAGGAATGTCTCTGTAATATAGTTTTACCAAGTGTTTTGTGAGGGGGAGAATTTCTGTCTGCATTACTGAGCATATGGTTGTCATAGTAGTTTTTCCATTCATCTTGCAGCATTGAAAAGAAATAAGATGGTGTCATGCGCCAACATCCATACCCCTTATGAGAGTTTCTGGTAGAATGATGCATAATCTCATTTGCAGGGATGGGAGAAGGATCATGCAGAGGAAAACAACTCACAAGATTTGAGTAAGTCTGTGATAGCAGTATAATTAGGAAGGTGGGCTGACTCCCTGAGAGCGAGTGTAGCAGCATGAAGTTCCCATTCCTTGAGTCTTTGCTTGTGGGCAGCAACAGCAAAAGGAAGAAACTTTTTTTCAGTCAGCATACCAAGAGCAACTGCAAAGAGAAATAAGTCTTTGGTTAGGAAAAGCAAATATTCAGATTATCTTATAGGTGTGACATTTGTTGAACACAAGCATACACATATACATATATGTAAGAATCTTGCTAGGTGCTTGGGGATAATATGATTATAATTAAGATGAGCAATAAGAACAACAGACTAGGGTTCTCAGCACTTTTGAATTTGGGGGCTAAATAATTCTCTATTTTGAGGAGATGTCGCAGGTTGGTATTGATCTCCACCATTGATCTCTAATTACCAGATGGCAATAGCCCCTCTCCTAAGTTCTGACGGTGAAGAATGTCTGCAAACATTGCCAAATGTCCTCTGGAGGATGAATTGCTCTTTGTTGAGAACCACTACTATACATACTGATAGTCCATACTGCCATGTGAAGATGACTTAAACACATCTGAAGCTGTGAATTCCATTTTAATTAATACTGTCATTAATGGAGGCAGTTGGATCATGTTGGAGAGAGAGAAAAATAATCATTCATGGCTATCATTTATTGAACACATTACGAATAAGGAAGTTCACATTTTAAGTAAGGCTTTACTTTTATTATGTCAATTAATCCTTACAGGGGTCTTATGATGTTGGTGCTATACTAGGTTGAAAAATGAAAGGATTCTCAGGACTCTCAGAGTGTAGTCTTAAAAGTCACCTGTTTCAGCCAACTTTTTTTTTTTTTTATTGCTGTGTCCAAAAGACCTGACAAGAACAACATAGAGGAGGAACAGTTTGTTTTGGCTCATGGTTTCGGAGGTTCGGTCCATGGTCTGCCAACTTCATAGCTCTGGATGAGGCAGAGCATCATGGCAGCAGGACATGGCAGAGGAAAGCAGCTCAGGCATGGCAACCATGAAGCAGAAGGAGAGCTCCACTCACCAAGGACAAAACATAAATCAGAAAGGTGTATTCCAGTGACTTACTTCCTCCAGCCACATGTACCTACAGTTATCACCCAGTTAATCCACTGTTTATGTTACATCTCTGGTAATCTAATCATTTCACCTCTGAAAATTCTTTCATTGTCTCATACATGAACTTTTGGGGGATACCTTATATCAAAACCATAGCATTCTGCCCCGGCCCCCAAAAGCTCATGCCTATCTCACAATGCAAAACACATTTAGTCCATTTTCAAAAGTTCCCTTAGTCTTAACAGTTCCAGCATTACCGAAAAGTCCAAATCCAAGCTCTCATCTGAGACTCAAGGAAGACTAATGGATGTTTTCCCTATGAAGATCAAAAGCAAGTTATGTATATGTATATGTGTACATACACATCTCCAATGTATGATGACACAGAGTAAATATTTCCATTCCATAAGGGAGAAATAGGGCACACAAAGAAGGGATGGGACCAAATAAGACCAAAATTCTGCTGGACAAATTCTATAGTTCCACATCCAGCAGGTGGGGCATATGGCATTGTTATGTTCTCTCCAAAGGGCTTGTATAGTTCTCCTCCTATGATCTTGCTGGTTGAAATACATATGGCCTGTCTCTTGGTTTGTTTCTGCTCAGTTCCTGCAGCTTTCCTTGGCAGACATCCCACATCACGGGCATCTCTTAATCACAGGGGTCTCCATTGCAGCTTCAGTTTCCTTCTCACATCTTTATGCATCACTCTCTAAGCGACAGACCAGAGATTCTAGCCCTCCTACACTTTGCTTGACCTTCCAGGCCTTTGAAATCTTGGTGGAAACCTCCATGATCCTCCAATTCCAGCATTTTGCATTCCTGTTGAACAGCACCATATGTCTGATGCCAAGGTCTGCTACCATCTCAAGTAGTAACCAAGTCTCCTGGGACCATAGCTGCTGCAGCCAGCCTCTGAGTGCCTTGGAAGCTGATCATGGTAAAAGAAATTTCCTAGCCCCCTGCCCCCCAATCTCCTGCAAGCAGGGTGCCCCATGGCCTCTTCTCAAAGGAATTTTTACTTTTGTACCCTTTAGCCTGCAATGGGTGTGCCAATTCTTAAGATGCCCTCAAGCCATCTTTCCTATTGTTTCTAGGCACTTAGCATTTCTTTAGTGGCTGTGATATCTTTAACAATCACACTTTCCTTATCTCCAGTTTCACTTGCACTTTTCTGTGCAAACTGCGAGTGTTTTAGATCTTATTGCTCTGCAGTGTACTCCTGATTATCATAGTAAATTTGGCTAATACTGCCAGCAGTTTCCATGCTGTCTTCTGAAATTTCCTCTGCCAAATGAATTAGTCCATCAGCTTTTATTCGGCCTCACAGAAAGTCTCAGGGCATGGGCAACATGAAGACAACTTTTTTGCCTGAACATAACATGAATTGCCTCTAGTCCAATTTCCAGCAGAGTTCTCCTCCTTTGAAATCTCATGAGCCTTCACTTTACACAGTCTTCACTTTACACAGTTTTTTGAACTTCCACCAAAATTGCCCATTAAGCTCCACTTAGAACAATCTAATGCTTTCCCAGCTTTTGTCTCTAAACTTTTAAAAATTCCTTCCCCTTGCAAACCAGTTCCAAAGGCTTCTAAACCACATGGTCTGGTTAGTCACTCTGCTGGTACCAATTTCTGTTTTAGTCAGCTTTGCATCACTGTGACCAAAAGACCTGATGAGAACAAAGTAGAGGAGGAAAAGTTTATTTTGGTTCACAGTTTTGGAGGTTCAGTCCACAGCTGGCCAACTCCATAGCTCTGGGCTGAAGGTGAAGCCAGTTCTTCAGATTTTAGACATTCAAATAGCTGTCTTGGTCTCTTGTTTTAATTTTTAATTCTACAATGACAAATGATTTTATGAATCTTTTGCATGTATATTTCCTATCTGTATATCTTTGATGAGGTGCCAGTTTAAATCTTTTACCCATTTTAAGCGAATTATTTACTTATTTTTTGTTAAATTTCAAGTAATCTTTGTATATTTCGAAAAGAAATCCTTTATCTGATATATGTTTTGGAAACAGTTTCTCCCAATCTGTAGCTGTTTTTTCATTCTGTTAATATTATCTATTGCAGAAAAGTAGTTTTAAATTTTAATAAAGTCCAATTTATCAATTCTTTCTTTCATGCACCTTGCTTTTGGTGTTGCATTTAAAAACTTGGTACCAGGTATGATGGTGTTCAATGTGCAATCTCAGCAGCTAGGAAGACTGAGGCAGGAGGATTCCAAGTTCCAGAACAGCCTTGGCAACTTATTGAGACTCTGTCTTAAAAGAAGATTAAAAAAAAAGAGGTTGGGGACATAGTTCAGTGGTAGAACACCCCTGGGGCCCATTCCTAGTACCATAACAAACAAGGCAAAGCAAAACTTATCAGTAAAACTAAAGTGACCTGGATTTCCTCCTATTATCTCCTAGGAGTTTTATTGTTTAGGATGCTATATTTATGTCAATTATTAATCTTGAGGTAATATTGTAAAAAACATAAGGTTTACATTCTTTTTTGAATTTTGTTTTCTTACTGTGAATGTCCAATTGTTCCAGTATTATTTCTTGAAATGACTTTTTTTGGCCAACTTCATTGATTTCAAAGTGCATCCCTTTTTTTTCCCCCACATTTTTTTATTGGTGCATTGTAGTTGTACATAAATGATGGATTTGGTGTTGCATATTCATTCATGCACACAATATAATAATATAATTTATCTAATATCACTCCTCAGCACTTCCCCTTCCCTCCCTGTGTACTACTCCTTGGCTTCTTTCCTGTACTGATCTCCCTTTGATTTTCATGAGATCTGCCCCCACCTTTCTTTTTCCTCTCTAGCTTCCACGTATGAGAGAAAACCACATGACTCTTGACCTTCTAAGTTTGACTTATTTCCTTTAACGTAATGGTTCATTTCCCTTAAAATAAAGTAATTTCATTTTCCTTCATGGCTGAATGACACTCCATTTTCCTTTATGGCTGAATAACACTCCATTGAATAACACCACATTTTCTTCATACATTCATTCATTGATGGACCCCAAAGCTGGTTGTACAGTTTGGCTATTGTGAATTGTGCTGCTGTAAACATGGTGGGTATGCATGTATCACTATAATACGATAACTTTAATTCTTTAGGAAAATACTGAGGAGTGGTATAGGTGGGTTATATGGTAGTTTTGTGCCTATCTTTTGACAAACCTCCATGCTGATTTCCATAGTGGTTGTACTAATTTACATTTCTACCAGTAGTGTAAGTGTGTTCCTTTTTCTTAACATCCTCTCCAGCATTTATTATTATTTGAATTCTTGATGACTACCATTCTGACTGGTGTGAAATGAAATCTAAGTGTAGTTTTGACTGAATTTTCCTAGTTGCTAACAATGTTGAACTTTTTTTTATGTATTTGTGGGCTATTTGTACTTCTTTTGAGAGGGGTCTGTTTAATTCATTTATGCATTTATTAACTGAGTTATTTGATTTTTGGGTGTAAATTACTTTGGGTTCTTTATGTATTCTAGATATTGATATTCTGTCAGAAGAATAGCTAGCAAAGATTTTCTCCCATTCTATAGATTGTATCTTCATATTCCTAATTGTTTCCTTTGCTGTGCAGAAGCATTTTAATTTGGTGTCATCCTGTTTATTAACTCCTGGCATTATTTCCTGAGTTTCAAGGGTCCTATTGAAAAAAGAAATGACCGTTTTTCCCCCTCTGTTGATTGTCTTGGCTTCTTTGTCAAAGATTAGATACTTATATATGTGTGAGGTTTTTTCTGGGTTCTTCATTGCATTGGTCTATGTTTCAATAATTCTTTCAATAATACTGTATTATCTTGATTGCTACAACTTTATAGGAAGTCTTAAAGTGAGATAGCATCAGTCCTCCAACTTCGTCTTGTGTTACATTGGCTATACTAGATCATTTGGTTTTCCATATAAGATTTAGAATCAATTTCAATATTGGTATGATTGCAAGTATTGTGTTGAATCAATAGATTGAACTGAGAAGAACTGATGTGTTAAGTTTTCTGGTTCATGAAAATGAAATATACATAACTATATACATAAATATACATAACTATATGCATAAATGTACATTGTGTTCTGTGAAACCGACTTTTTCCATTGGAGCCCTTAATAAATTTTATGGTTATTTACGTTTTCCATCTGACAATTCCACAATCTCTGCCATCTCTGAGTAGTTCTGATGCTTGTTTTGTGCTAAGGGTATCAAATAGCTGTGGAATTTTTGCTTCTTCTGTTGTCTTTGAGTTTCAACAATAAGTCCTTCTAATACAGAGTCATAGCCTTCCAGGTCTTTCAGCTCCAAACCTTTTATTCAACTGCAGACTTTTTGAGACTTTGGTAAGGACTGGGGGAAAAGAAGTGTTCTATGATCTTATGATTTAGCTCTTTTTGTGGGCTTGTGTCCTCAGGCTGTGGCCCTCCAAAGTGTTTCAGAGCTTTTTATTTTTATTTTTTTTCCCTCTCCTTGCCTCCAGACACTTAGGTGAGAAGGTAAGACTAGATGGTAATGTAGCTAGAAAATTGCCCTTGGACCTGTGAGGGGCTGGAAACGTCTTTTTCATTGGAGAGTAGACCTTTGTTACAGTGAATGCAATAGGCATATCTCAGAATGGTTGCTTTCCCCTTCCTGCCAAACATGAGGTAATTTTGGCTCTTCACCATGAGATCTGATGGCATTCCTGGAGGTAAAACTCATGCTGGCAGGAGAGCCCATAAAACTGCAGCCCCTAGGAGTTTCTTATTCTCAAGGTAGTCCACAGAGGGCCTCCAGAAATTTGTTAAAATTACCATGCAAGTCTACCTAGCAGTTTATGATTCTATTTCTGCTCCAGGTAAATTGATTTCAGCTATATTTCTCATTAGTCCTGTGTCTCCATACTTTGTGATGTTGGTTTGCATTGTGACCTCAGTTCTCTGCTGGGACAAGAGAAATCATCAGTTTTCACGTAGTTGCAATTTTTTTCTTATTTTAAGAACAGATGATGTTTTCAAACCCTTTACATGTCAGACTTGAAACTGGAAGTTGCTACGTACATTTTAACCACCTTAATTAAAGATGTAAGTACCTAAATTAATATATATATGTATATATTTATATTTCCATATACAGGGAGGCTAGAGAAGTAGTTTAGTCTTTTTTTTAAATAGTTCATCAAAATAATTTGTTGCTAATAGGTGGAATGAGGAAGACATGGAGCATTACCCATAGTTAGTGGCATAGTATAAATTTTGTCCTATAAACCCAGAAATTTTGATAAATGCTATTTCACAAAATTTAAAAAAATGGGAAAATGTGTGGTGACTTATTAATTGTATTAGTCGTATTATCAGGTATATTCCTGATGGAGATTACTTCTGGTTTCATTAGGCATTTGTGAGCCTGGATCCTTTGCTTGCAATTTTATGTATATGATGATTGATTTTTGTTTGGTTTGGTTTTGTGGTGCTGGATATGGAACCCAGAACCCAGTGCATACTAGGCAGGTGCTCTACCACTGCGCTACACCCCTAGTCCCATGTGTGAACACCGGAAGAATATTCATTAGATTAATTTATGGCTCTCTACATTTAAGGCCCTGTTTCCTTTCCTGTGTCTGCTTGTGCCTTGGTATCATAATGGTAGGTGGGTCAACACAATGTGTTATAGTAGGATTCCTGGAAGTCATTCCTATTTTGAGAAGGCTACCAATTGGTTCACTCTATTTAGAAGAGACCATGATCTTCAAATGTATTCTACCACACTCAAGCTAAGGGAATAATCAGCTCTCCTTTGCCAAATTCCAATGCCACCATTGGTTGAGGGAAATCATAATTGGAGGAAGGTTGATCTTGTGTTTGATAATTGTTCTGAAATCTCTTACTAGTCCTAAGAGACTCTTTATATTATACACTTTTATAGGTGTGTGATCACATGACTGAAAGTGTATTTTAATAAATAATATTATAAACATTGATAATAAATTCATAAATTACATGAATAAAGGTATAATCAGAACAGGTTTATCCCAGGGGTATGAGGATGCTTCAGTGTGAAAAAATGTACTAGAGTAATTTACTGCATTCATTGATTAAGGATAAAAAGTATGTAATAATTTCAATTTTATATGGAAAAAAAGGATTTGATAAAGCTCAAAACACATATATGACTGAGAACTGTTAGAAACATAGGAAAAATAAACCTTCCGGACTTAATAAAGGTAATATGTTAAAATTTTGGCAAGCATTATATTTAATATAAAAAACTTACATGCATTGCCTTTCAGGTAGATATGAAAACATGGCTTTCACCATCACTGATAATACTTAAGAGTTGTGGAAGTCCTAGACAATGCTGAGAGAAATTTAGGAAAAAAAATAAGCATTTCATGGTGTTAATTTTAGAATGAAAGAGACAAAAAGCTGTCATTTTATAAACTATTTTCACTATTATTTAAATTTCTTTAGGATGTATTCAGTATGTATCTTTAATCAAAGTTCTCTATTTCTGTTTATGGCAATGTGACATCTTATATTCTTTAGAAATAAACACACTTCCTCAGTCTTAAAATGTCTTAATATAGAGCTGATCCTCAAATTTCTATAATTAAAATAATCCTGTTATATTTCCTTTTAACTTTATTTTACTTGTGTTATATTGCTTTTTATTCTTTTGATCTTATCAGACATTTTTGTAATGAGATAATTTCCAAAGAACCCTTTTTTTGTTTCTACTGGTTGCTTTTACACTCAATTTTATATATGTGTGTACACTCACACACACACATACACGTGTGCATGCATGAGTTTTTCTCTTCATTTCCAACTTCTTGAGTCAAACTTGTTTTAAATGCATTATTTCCCAATATTCATTTTCTTTCATTATAGTAAAAGAAACTATATGATATTGATCCCCTGTATCTTATTGAGGATTCCTTGCAAGTCCAACACTTGCCCTGTTTTTGTATAGTTAGATTTTTTTGAGAAGAAAATGATTTCTCTATTTTCTCATGTAGAGTTGTAAATATTTTGTAATGCAGTTGTTCAGACTTTCAATACTTCTGCTCTTTTTCTATCTGCTTAATCTATTGCTTTCTAAGAAGTTGCTACCATAATCTTTTAACATGTTGATTTATCTGCCTCTTTCTGCAGTTGTGTCTGTTGTTGCTTGGCATGATTTGAAGATATTATTTGTAAAATATAAATCCCATATTTTTTATGGGTGCATAGTTTTTATTTATGTCTTCTTTTATAAGAATTACAGTGTTCTTTTTTCTCTATATGATCTTTGTAGCCTGAAGTTCTTTTGTATCCACTGCTAAGTTTTCAACTCCCCATCCCAGTTTATCTTAATCATTATTCTACATTCAGGTTGACTTTTTTTTAGGTTTTCTTTTTCACTGACTTAAAATTGATGCTATAAAATGTTATCTAAAGTTTATACTTTGCATCAGTGAGACTGGAAATATTCTCAAACATGTTCCAAGTAAAAATCTATCTCAACCAGTACTATAACACTTAATTCATTTAATTTTTGACTTGAATGTGAGTTTGGATTCTTAATTTTAAAATATGGAGTATTTTTCAACTAATAGAGCACTTCACTCAATATTTCCTTAGCAAGAAGAAAGTAGGTTCACTCAGAAGAATAGGCAAGACCATAAGTTGAATAAGTTATTGTTTACATTTGGCAATGTAAAGTTAATAAAATGCTTGCGAGGAAAGTTATAAATCAAAAATGAAAACAAAACAAAACAAACAAACTGGCAGTGAGGATGCACTGGAACATTTTGTGCTAATACAAGCAGTTAATCACCCAGCTGTGCTCTTGATTAATAACTTGCAGAATGCAAGAAGGAAACAAATGACCAGTATTTTCCCAGCATTGAGGTTTTAGTGCTCTAGGTTGACAAAATGCTGCTGGAAAAAATGGAAGCAAAATCATGGGTAAAGAGAAAGTGATTTATATGTTTAAGAGATAAGCTGAATACTTTTTAGTGAGTTGAAACATTTGCAATGCTCTACATTCCTCAGTATCCCAGTGGCCTGGTAAAACCATTATATGATCACCTAAAGATTACATAGGTAACATTTTCGCTTTTCGGGCTTTCTTAATGATGGCAATTGATAGCTTTGTAAAACGTCTCAAAATAGTACGTTTTTGTACAGTCTTAAAATCATCATCTCCTCATTTTTCTATATTTCATTCTTCCTAGTTTTTGAAAGAAAACATATGCCTTCAAAACATAGTTCATTGTATTCTCATCCTACCATGTTTATGTTATCACACATTTTCTCTTCATTATCTAAAAGTTACAGGGATTAAAGTGAACTTTATTAGTATTATACTTTCCTGAGGGATTTCTTTGAATTCATGAGAATATATTGCTATTAAAATTTTATTAAATATTTCAGACGACTTTTTTTGGGTGGTACAGAGGTTTGAACCCAGGTGCACTTTATCACTGAGCTATATCCCTAGTCATTTTTATTTTTTATTTTGAGACAGGGTCTGACTAAATTGCTGAGGGACCCTCTAAGATGCTGGCCTTGAACTTGCTATCTTCCTGCCTCAGACTCCCGAGTTGTTGTCATTACAGGTGTGCACCACTAAAGCCAGCTTAACAGACTTGAACAATTCATAATCAAATCACAAAGTTTAGGCCAGACTTGGGACTATTTACTTTTTATAACTCACACTCTATTTTGAGTCATCATTTTGTCTAGAAGCAAAAGTTTAATCCCCATATTTTGTAATAAACTCAGTGGACTGACTTTCTCTGCCCCTCCTCATTTTTTAAAATATTTTTTTAGTTGTAGGTGGACACATTGCCTTTATTTATTTATTTTTATGTGGTGCTGAGCATCAATCCCAATGCCTCACATGTGCTAGGCAAGCACTCTACCACTGAGCTACAACCCCAGCCCACTCCTGGCCCTCCTCTTTTTAAGTGAAAATAAGTTTTATTAGCCAATTTAGCTTAATGCCCCATGCTTCCTATGTTCCCCAGGTCCCCAAAGCATGCATGAAACCATCTCATGCCACTGCTCATTTAAAACCTGGTAGCTTGCTCCTTCCCAAGGCAATAGATGGTAAATAAAGAACAAGCTCTTATTTCTCAAACTTGCTGGGGATTCTTTTTCCTCTTGCTTGGGGCTACTTGTAAGAGTAGGTAGGGCGGAGTCCCTTCTAAGGGACTCACAGAAGAATCACATACTAATGCTCTTGGACTCTCTCTCTCTTTCCCCTTATTTAAGTTTAGAGACTTTAAAAAAGTTTTTTCTTAAATGGAAAAGTGGTTTTCTTTATCATCTTTTATTTAAAACATGTATTTTGTTCTCTAGATTGAAGATTTTCTGACTTTTGTCTCTGTTGTGGGCTTTACATCTTTATTTTGAATTGATGATCTGAGCATTGGTTCTATCCTTTATTCTTTCTTTCTGCATTTCCTCTAGAACTACTGTATTCTGGGGAAAAGTACAGAATGCTTAACTGTTCCCGGGTTTGAGAAAAGATGTCAGGTAGAAGGAAGAATGTGTGAATTTGGGGTGAGGGAAGGAGGAAGGGTTGTGAGGGGCCACACTGGTAAGTAGTTCATATGGCCATCCCACCACACAAGTGTGGGTGTCTGTTACATGACAGGTGCTTCTGTGGGCACAGGGAAGGACATAAGAGAAGATATGCATCCAACATTCAGGGTGCTTGCGATTAGTGGAGGGTACAACGAATAAAATGCATGAAATAAATAAGGTGCAATTCAAAATATATGATACATACATACATACATACATACCCAGTTGGGTAATTCATGCTCTATAGTGGTGCCATCTTATTTTGCATAAGAGAAGTAGAGATTTGACTGTGGTGGTGAATCTAGACTTGGTCCTCAAAGTTGAATAAACTTTGTGTAAGAGGAGAAAATGGTGAAGACTATCCAAGGTGAGAGTAACGGTGTGAACTGAGGTTATGTAGCAGAAATAAGTAAGGTGTACATGAGAGGGGCAATAAAAGGATTAGTCTTTGTGGAAAAGAAATTGAATGCTTGGAATCAGGTGAAAATAAGCGAGGCTGAGACAACTTACACAGAACTTTCAAGTTGGCCGAAAAACACATGCTTTTTGCAACAGTCAGTGGAAGATTATACAGAGGCATGGCAATTGCTTTTGTAGAGGAAAGAGTTGACAGAAGCCAGGATGAACTGAGACTCAAAAGGCTGTTGTAGTACTTCAAGTGTGAGGTAAGTGCTCACAGAAGGGTCACATGAAGTGGGAATACAATGACAATAAAAAAGGGAAAGGAAAACAAGAGAAAATGAAGCATGAGTTGGGAAAAGCAGAATTGGATCATATATTGACATAGTTACCTAGTATTTAAGCTTTGTATTGTATTTTTATTTTTCTCTCTATTCAAGTATATGTTTGGTTTTGGGCTCATTGTCTCAAGGGATGAATATGGCTGAGTGGAAACACAAGATTTGGCTTTTGTTTTAGAAATTTAAATCTCATAAAGAGGGAAGGATTTGTGTAATCTGTAAAATAAAGTTGATGTGAAAGTAAAGAATAATGTTTTGACTGGATATTTGAAAGGAGAATTGCTTTGAGGCCAGAAAGTGATGGATTGGGTGGGGAAGGGAGAGGGGAGTTGATGGCATCCTAGAGATCCTGTGTTCCACTCTGCTTCTTAGCAAATGCTCTGGAGAGGCTGGGGTTTGGTAATATGCTACCAAGGATGTAGCCCCATGAGGTTCCAGCAGATGGGGAATGGTGAAACTCATGGGAAGATTTCTTAGCTCTACGAAGGGTATGGAAGCTCCCACCTATTTTACACCACAATGCTGTGGCATAACAGACTTCTCAGTAGTTACTTTTACATGAGAGGTAACTTGAAAGCCATGTTAATTTCCTATCTCCTCCAATTCTTTTTTTTTCCCTCTTCTCCATTTTTTTTCTATTTTCTCCAATTCTTTAAAAAAACTTTTTTCAAATTTGTTCTAATTTGTTGTACATCTCACTCCAATCAGAATGGCAATTATCAAGAATACAAACCACAATAAATATTGGTGAGGATGTGGGGAAAAAGGTATACTCGTACATTGCTGGTAGGATTGCAAATTGGTGCAACCATTATGGAAAACAGTATGAGATTCTTCAGAAAACTAGGAATGACCCAGCTATCCCACTCGTTGGTTTATACCCAAAGAACTTCTCCAATTCTTCACCCTATAGAATCCTTCTTCTTTAAACCTTAACATGACTCTGGAAAATTGGAGGACACCTTCAAATATACTCAAGTTGAAGTTTCTAGAGTGCCTTATAGACTTATAACAATTCTGTTGAGTAATGAAAAATTCATTTGTTTCCTGCAAATACAATTTTGTGAAATAAATTCACTCTAAAACAATATATATTTTATCCCACGTGAGTACAAAACATTTATTAGAAAATGATTAATTTAATAAATGTTAAAACCCTGTTTGGAAGATACTTCTGATCATGTATTTTCTTTTCTCTTATACTCATTATTTTAATAAAGAATTATTATCAATTCCTAATGGAAGTCAGTCTCCAGAAATGTGAATATAACATATGGACTCTAGCCTCAAAAAGCTTAGCCTAATGAGGTAGGAAGACATGTAAACAAGTAATTATGTGGAGCATTTCAGATCCACTGTAGAACAGCCTGGGTTAGAAATGAATAAAACAATCATTCACAAATTAATTTCTTGAATGCTATTATCCATACCAAATTGTGAATTAGATATGGTGGTTATGAAGAAGAAACGGTTTATTCACAAAAATATAATATTCAACAAGAATTTAGCAATAATCTAGTATAAAATACTATTCTTGCCTTAAGGAGGCTGAAAAAGGAGTAAGTCAAAATCTTCCTGTGAGTAATCTGATATTCAGTTTTGAAGTCAATGCATGTACACATATAAAACATGAAAACAGAAGAGACTAAGTGAAATTAAGGTTGGCATTTCATAGAAAATTTGGTGGATGCTCTCATGGGTAAGAATTGGAAAAAGGAAAAAAGGAAGACAAGAAAAATGACAGAAGGCTTAAAAATGTTAGTATAGTTTTGAAATCATCTACAAAATTAAGATGTGCCAAGGGAGTATCTGAAGGTACTGAAGACTAGCCCCTGAGCTCTTGGAAATGCTTACTGCCAAAGCCTGGAAGAAAGAACTCAGAGTGAAAGGAGATGAGGAGCTGCCCAAGAGCTAAGAGCAGTTATAGGAGACTGTCAGGAATCAGGGTAAGGAGGTTCATGAAAGAGAATCTGTGATCCAGTGTCAACTGTTGCTCCTGAGAAGTTGCAAAGAATCAGAACTGGGATGGCCAACATGTTGTACAGTAGGAAATTCTACTGGTGAGAGTAAGGAACAGATCCAGCCACCATTTTGGAAGCTAGAATTCCTGCAAGTTTCTTTTCCTTCTTTTCTCTCTCCTTACTTCCTACTCCCCTTTCCATTAATTCTTGTGCATAGTTTCCCCACGGTCTCATTTTTGATTATTTTCATTTAGTTTATTTCCCTCAAACTTATTTCTTTTTGAATAAACAATACATCTAAGTTCAAAGCAACAAAAAGTTATACAGTATGTATCTGTATGTGTATTTATATACATGTACACTTACTAAATTTGTTCTTATTTTTTTCATCTAAAAATTATGAGAATTTTGCAGGTTACTATATATATATACACACATATATATGCACATACATATATATGTAGTTAAATAGATATAAATATCTTTCATGTATGTATAATATTATGGGCTGCATATTATTCCTTGTGCGGGCATAGGTAAACCACTAGAAAGATTTGATTCCACATTTTAGGTCTCTTTTTCTAAGTAGATAAATCAGTTTTTAAAAAAAGTTCTTTTAAAAAAGTTTTTATTGGTTCTTTTTTAGTTGTATATGACAGTAGGTTTCATTTTGACATAATTATAAAGTATAGAATGCAATTTGTTCTAATTCAGTCCCCTGTACTTCCCCTTTCCCTCTCCTCCTCCTCCCCCTGTTTTCTTCCCTCTATTATACTGCTCTTTGTGATATATATATATATGTATGCATACATATATATATATCTATATATATATATGAAGAAAAGTTAGGTTAGATTCATTCATTATCTTTCCCTATCCCATTCCATCCCTCTACCCTTTCCTTCATTCCTCTTTGTCTACTCCACTGATTTTTCTTCTATTTTTAACCCCTCCCCACTCATTTTGGATTGGCTTCCACCTATCAGAGAAAACATTCAACCTTTGACTTTTGGGGACTGCTTATTTCACTTAGCATGATAGTCTCCAATTTCATCCATTTACTGAAAAACGCCACAAAGTCACCCTTCTTTATGGCTGAGTAATACTCCATTATGTATATATACCACATTTTCTTATCCATTCATCTATTGAAGGGCACCTAGGTTGGCTCCATTGCTTGGCTATTGTGAATTGAGCTGCTATAAACATTGATATAACTGCATCACTGAGTATGCTGATTTAAACTCCTTTGGATATATACTGAGGAGTGGGAGAGCTGGGTCATATGGAGGTTCTATTCCTAATTTTTTGAGGATTCTCTATATTGCTTTCCATAGTGATTGCACCAATTTGCAGTCCCACCAGCAATGTATGAGTGTACCTTTTCCCCACATCCTTACCAAAATTTATTGTTATTTGTATTCTTGATAATTGCCATTCTGTCTGGAGTGGGATGAAATCTTAGTGTAGTTTTAATTTGCATTTCCCTAATTACTAGAAAGGTTGAATATTTTTTCATGTGTTTGTTGACCAAATCTTAACAACAACAACAGAAATGCTGCAGTGAATATATTTGCTTAAACTTCTTCGTGGACATGTGTAAAATCTTTGGATAATTCTCTAGAACATCATTGCTAGTTTGGAACACATATGAATTGATGGTTTTTATACATGGTAAGGCCTGATTTGAAGTAGTATTTATTCTAGTTAACTCAGCAACAGAGGATATATAGGTGATGATTTTCTATTTGTTAGTTGGATGGGAATATTTATAGAATGAATAAAAGAGGCTCCTGCTGCTAAAAACCCTGTTGAAAGAAGCTGACAGTGAGTGGAGAGGAGTGTGGCAGAGCAGGAGAGCCAGGACTCTTATTCTGATATTAGCTAGGATTTTAATTTTGTGAGTTTCCTGAGACATCACAGAAAGTTCTTTGTTTAAAATATTTCAAAGCCAGGAAAAAAAATCCAACTTGTAGTTCAGAAGGTAGAGAAATTAGAAACATATGGCAAATTCAGTTGCAGACACGGCTTGCACTGACATGGAGACGTAATAACCCAGTGGTTGACTAGTCCAGTCTAATTCTGGTGAATAATATTTTCTCAGCAGTCTCCTGGCCGCAGAGTATCAAAAGGCACTGGGAACATGCTGTAAAGTGCCTCGGTGCCCAGAACAATTACACTCTGGAAACATTCTCTTGGCTGGCTGAGTGTGACCCATGACCACAGCTCAGTTCATTCCACAAACAGAATTACTCACAGAGTGCGTGAGGAATAGCACTTTTTGCAGGACTTTTTGTGTCACCTCTTGGTGCATGATATCATGATGGGCCTTCACACCTTGGAATGATATTGGCTCAGAATAGTGGAGATGAAAAGTAATGTAACACTTTGCTTTACAAGATTATGTAAGTGCTATTTTTTATGTAGTTACTGACTGTACACTTTTTAGAGTTATATATATCTGTATATATATATAAGATTTATAGATAAGTTATCTTATATATATCATACATATATATTATATATAGTTATCTCATATGTATCATACATATATATTATCATACATATATATATATACATTATATATATGAGTGGGGCTTTGCTAAAAGTCTGTGACTTCAGTTTTAACATTTTTCACAATTTCAGAATTGTGTAAGCAACATGCAAACTACCAGCGTCCAAAGAAATACACCAACCTTCAATTCATTCTTGTACTTCTGTGTCTTTTTTATCTTTCTCTGACTCCATGAGAGAAAATTCTTACTTTCCTTGCACGTAATGTTTATGTATGTCACACAATCCAGATGAATTGCTTGTCATTTTGTCTTTTATTTATATGCCTGTCTCCAATTAGATACCTACTCCTCAAAGTTAGGACTATTTTGTCAACATAAGCCTTCTGACGAGAGGAGTATTTGTTCATGATAGGTGAAGAATAAATATTTATAACATGAAGGAGACAGTCAGCTAATGATAAGACCATGAGGCACCTTGACATGAAATCCAATATGACCACTAATAATCATTTTTCTACTATAGATCTACTTTTGTATCTGGTTTACCTAAAACTTTTTACTAGCTTTATTGCTGGGTAATTTTCCACTGGCAATTGTATGTTTCTGTGTACTTTGAAAGCATCAGTATGTAGTTCTCTAATTAGTATGGACCACTTTCAAAGACTTCTGAGGATTCTTTATCTAAAGGGAAGAGTTAATTTGTTCTAATGGAAAATTTGACTCTGTATTTTCTAATGTATCTGGATCTTGTACCCTAAAAAATGTCCAAGGTGATACATCAAATTAAAGAAACTTCAAAAAATATTTTTCAGGAATCCATTCATTCTCTGCGTTATTTATATACCATCACCATCAGATAGTATTTAGAGGACAGTCACATGTACCTAGTACATCCCTGAGTAGTGTGTCAATTAAGTTAGCTATGTTTACCAGATTGATGCAATATACTATGGCCCTTTTTCATGATTATTTTTAACTTTGGATTCAGTATACCTCTGATTTTATTTATTTGGAATTCTACTTGCTTTTAAGTTGGACATTTTCTTTTTGTCAGTGTTTATTCCTTTTGTCAGTTTTAATTTTCAACATGCAATCCTTCTAGTTTGTTTACTGTGGAAAAGCATTTTCTTGGATACTTTCTCCCTGAGGCTTCTTCTCTATCCCTTCAAGTTTATGTGAGTTAGCCTAACTTCATGCCCAAATGTTCATTTTTCCTTTGTATAGGGTGTGGGTGTATTAAGGTATCATTAGACAAGACATAATGATATTATAATATAGCTTTTGTATTTCAAGAGGGTTGGGTGATATGACCAAAATATAAAAAGATTTTATTCATAATAGAGAATGTAAAGATATTATGGAAGTAATAGAATACATTCATATTATATAGCTTTGGGAACCAAATTCCTTCTTCTGAAGATTGGTTTCCTTGTCTTGAAAATATTGTGAAGACTAGAATAATGTTTGTTGAGCATCTTGCACAGGGAAATTACAGTAGGTGCTAAAATTGACAGCCGAAACCAGAATCTACAGCTGCAAAAAATAAAATAAAAATAAAAATAAAGGAATCCTGTCTGAGATTCATATATATGTGATGTGCATGCTTCCCCTCCATATGTACATTTTTTTTGTAGTATAATTAGCACTCTTTCCCACTGAGTCTGGGTGTAGCTTTGTGACTAACTCACAGGCAACCATTGCCAGTTAATCCAAGAAGGGAAGTGAGTTCCAACCATTTCTCATTGCTCCTACAGTACAATCCTTTCATTTTACGGAAGAGAAAACTGAGGTCCAGAGACATTGTGTAATTTCCTCAAGGTAACACATTTAGATGTGGGTAGAAACCTGTTTGAGAAGTCAACACTCTTGAGTTCTCCTTCAGCTGCAACATCTGTCTTTCTTATTCATCTTCTTCCATAATAACTGGAGTAAGCAATTCATTAACATTTTCCATTTTTCCCAAGCAAGTACATTAACACACGATTTTCTTAATCTAATATTTGTTAGTTTACGTACACGAACCACACTGATCACTTCACGCTGGTGACTATATGTGCTTTTTTTAAAAAACATGGTGTTGATTCAAACCTTATGTTCTATTGGCTTCCAGAAAAGAAAAAGAAAATGCCTGAGGGTCAGCAGATGTTGAAGGAGGGAAAATCAAGGTAAACAATTAGATAATTAGGAAGTGGTTTTCTAAGCAAGAGTTCCTCTAAAACTTTTCCACATACCCTCCTTTGATGGTTGAACTTTTTCCTGGATTGGATATTATGCTGTAAATTTTGGGTTGGAATCCACCGAAGCCGACGATGGTTAAATTAATCCTTCTCACTGAAAACATGCTCATGCTTGCTAACAACTTCAAAATTAATTTGGACTTACTTAGCCAAAGGCAAAACAGGATGGGAAAAGATAATGCAAAGTCTCTTTCTCATCATCTACGCCTCTACCCCCACTGTTGTTTGTTTTAGTTACATTTTCAAACATTCTCTCATTTTCCCATGTTCTGTGTGCGCCTTGGAAAATCTTCTAATAGTTCAGATGACAAACAGGAGTTCCAAGAGTGCTGACTCATCACAGCAGAAGTCCAGCGGTTTGGCAGGAGTCTTCAGCTGTAAATGTGGAGACTGGCCCTTTTAAAAATAAGTCCATGGCAGCAGGTGTCACTGTTGGTCTATCTTAACTTTGGGGCGCTTCCTGACTAGTGTTTGCTTAGGAGCCCGGGAGCCCAGAAATCCTACATTTTAGGCAGCACGGTTTTGTGGAACATTTCATGATGTCCCATGGGTCTCATACGAGGATCAGTTTCTTACCCCTGGAACCTATTTTAATTACATAGAACTCAATATGATTGCTATTGTAGTTATTTTTCCCATTATTATCACGTTCCAATTTTAATAGAGATCTTTTCCATGAAGTCCAAATTTTCTCTCTTCCCTCTTTCTAGATGTTACTTATTAGGAATAGAACATCTTTCTCTTTTCTGGTCAAATGTGCTAACTTGTTGATGCAAAGTCCCCCTTTCTCTAAGAGAATTTCTTCAACATAAATTTTTTGCTATTAACTATAGGGGAATTGACCTTCACTTTCCCTAGTAAATTGGTGAGTTATTTACCTACCATCTCTCAGCTTCACATGCTCCGTTTTGGTTTTGACTCTGCTCTGTGATGCGAGGGCAATGACTTTGCAACTTCAGACCTCAGACTTCCTGGGCAGCTTTCTGAGGGCATTCAGTTGGGACTTAAAAGTACTGTAGGGCAGGGAGTGGGAAAGGAGACAAGGCTTTCTTCCCATTTTTAAACTTGCTCTTTTATTGACTTCAAATCAGAGAGGCAGTTCTCTTAAGCTTCAGATGGTGGCCCTCTCTATGGAAATGACTCTGGGCTCGAGATCTTCTTGTCACATCTAGGACTAGGTTTATTATGTTCTCATAGATGACTTACTCCCATGCTCCGGGCTAGAGGTAAGGCAGAAAATCTTGATTTCGATTACTCCATATAGAATGTGTCTTATGAAATGTATTCATACTTTCAAATGTAACCAAAGCAAAAAATCAGTGTTAACACTGAAAATACTTTTCCCTTGCAAAAAATACCTCATATTTGACAATGGGATTCCAGTAAGGTTTCACAATTACTGAAGTGGTTTGCTGTTTCAGCACCTTGTCTTTTGAAACAATTCTTGATTTCCCTGTATTGCCAAACCCAATAAACACTTTTTGCTTTTGACTTGACCCATTTTTCTGAAATAACTGACACTGTTGACCAGTTCTTTCCTAAAGACTCTCCGCTGAGATACTTCTCTAAAAGTTATCCCCTTGCTCCTCTTATTGCTATTTTTTTTATCTCTTATGTAGAATCTCAAGTATCAACGATCTCCTGTGCTATCTTACTGGTCTTTTGTCCTTCTCGTGATATTTCCTCTCCCATGTGACCCTATTTTAGCCCATCTTCTGACCTTTTCACACTGCATTTTGAAGATTCTCAGATCCTTACCTCCAGCTTAGACCTTTCCCATGAGCTCCAAATGTTTTTCTGCAGCTCCCTGCAGGAAAGTTCTCCATCTGCATGTATCTTATTCTGCTCATACCAAGGTCTTATAGATTCTGACTCTTATTGTGCTCCATACATTTCTATTCCATAATCGTCTCCCAATTTAGAATGTTTCATTTATTTATTCACTTTCTTCATTTAGTTAATACCAAACTATTTTCTAATATCTTCTTCTTCTTATTTTTGGTACCAGGGATTGAACTCAAAGGCGCTTAACCATTGAGCCAAAAAACCATCACTTTTTATTTTTCATTCTGAGACGGGGTTCACTAAGTTGCTTAGAACCTTGCTAAATTTCTGAGGCTAACTTAGAACCTACCATCCCTCTGCCTCAGCCTCCTTAGTTTCTGGGATTACAAATGTGCACCACCATGCCCAACTCTAATGTTTTATTTTGTAATTTATTTAAATATGTTGGTTGAAATAATTGTCTTAGTTCAAATGTTTCTTTGAGAGTATTCTTGCTTGTTGCTCCTTTCTGTCATTCATACTTCTCTTGTTCATGCCTCCTTTTAAATTCATACCACAATAAGATTACTTCTCTGTTATCAGGGTTTTCCACTTCTCCCTTACCATATTTTTGTGGTAGTCTCCAAAGACATGAACCATCAATATCTTGTCATCTGTATTCAATGTAGTTGTTGCTTCTTACATCAAGAGATGGAGTCTATTTCCTCTTCCCTTGAATTTTGAGCTTCTTCTTCTTCTTCTTCTTCCTCCCCCTCCCCCCCCCCC
>JAJEJO010052374.1:0-21448 GCA_020662805.1 Glaucomys volans
GTAGCAATACTAAGTGACAATAATGAGGCAACTGTCATTCCCTGTGTGTGCACAAAATTTGTAGAATTTGACATGGAAGAAGATCCTACAGACAATACTGACACACTCTTAACTAAGAACCAAACAATTGTTGAGAGAGAGCAAGCAGGGTAGAAATACTTATCAACATAGTCAAATGTGTATCAAACGTGGGTCAGCAATTATCCCCAACATAAGATGGTTCAACTTGTGAGTTATTTGACTTTACAAGTACAAAAGTGATATGCAAACCGTATGAAATGTACTTAAAAGTTTGATCTTTTCCCAGGCTAATCATAGGTGGGAAGATATTCTTTTGAGATGCTGGGCAGTAGCAGCCAACCACAGCTCCCAGCCAGCCACAAGATCACAAGGATAAGCAGAAAATATTCTATATTGTATTTTCATTGCTAAGCCATCATGTCTTGGAATGTAGGTGTCCTGTATACATTTTTCAAACTTTATTTTCAACTTACGAGGGGTATCAGGCGGCAACATCTTAGCAAGGAGAGGAGAAGGTATAATTGAAAATCTTTTAAAAGCCCTGCACTCATGGTTCTTGATTCTTCTTAAAAACATGGCATAAAGACTCCATGTGAAAAAGCTGAATATCGATGATGACTGAGTCAAAAAGCAATTCAAAAGCATTGAGAATCTGAATGTAAGGAATGTTTGCAATTCTTTAGCCAATTCATTTCACATTTATTTACATTTTCAGGTATGTACAAGTTATAAATAATACAATGTATATCATTAGTTGTGATAGGGTTTTGTAAATATAAAACTGCTAAGTGATAAAAAGTTTTGGCAGTATGTTTGAAATAGTATATGAAATATGTTACAACATGCTATAACAAAACAACATGTATTAATTCACTATAAGACACTTTATCATCAAACTCCATTATAACATCAAAGAAATTTGGTTTCCTTCCCCAACTCCATATTCTGACCAAGACCTTAATGCAGTTTGTAGGATAAACAATCTGATGATTAATCCATTATTACAGCACTGCCATTTTCCTGACTTTCAGATTCAGAAAGTGTAATGTTTTTCTGCTGAATTTCCAACTTACTTAGCTACTGATTTTTCTTTCTTTTTTTTTTTTCTTTTTTTTTTTTTTGTGGTGCTGAAGCTTAAACACATAGCTTCAAGCTTTTCAGAGGGTTTGAATGAAAATTCCCAACTTCAGGAAAGTCAGAAACTCCTTTTGCAAGAAGCTGAAGTATGGAAGGAAAAAGTGAGTGACCTTAATAAGTAGATAATAATATTTGAAGACTTTAAAGTACATACAGAACAAGTTCTAAGTGATAAAGAAAATCGCATTTAACTCTCTGACTGAAAGCTTGCTAAAAATGAAAGACTGGGCTCCTGTGCTTGGAAAAGACCTAAAAGATGATGATAACTTGGAATTGGAAATGAAGAGTGAATCAGAAATTGGTGCTCACTTAATCAGCCAAAAGGAGCTTTGAAGGAACTGGTTTATGGCATTAAGTTAAATACCTCTTTGAAAACCTTAGAAGGAGAAAGAAATCGAATTTATACATTATTATTTGAAGTAGATGAAACAAAAGAAGATCTTATAGAACATATTAAAAATATTCAGACTGAACAAGCATCTTTGAAATCAGAAAATACACAGTTTGAAAATGAGAATCAGAAGCTTCAACAGAAACTTAAATTAATGACTGAAGTATGTCAAGAAAATGAAATGAAACTCTACAGGAAAATAATACTGTAGGAAAAGTGCTGGTTAGAGAAAGAGGAGAGACTTTCCAAAGTGGATAAAAAGATCAACCTTGCAGTTTAACATCTGGAGACCTATAGAAAGCGAGCCAAAGATCTTGAGGAAGAATTGGAGAGAACCGTTCATTTTTATCAGAGGCAGATTATTTCCTATAAGAAAAAAGCATTGATGATGCATTGGCAGCTTGAACTGCTGAAAGCAACCTCAAGTATTTAAGGGATGTCAATGGTCACAACAGACAACAATAAACTGAGATAGAGTTTAAATTTAAACTTTTAGAAAAAGATCCTTATGCACTTGATGTTTCAAATACAGCAGTTGGCAGAGAGCATTCCCCATGTGGTCCCTCACCTTCATCTGACATGAGAACTTTTCATTTGGAAAAGAAGGATCCACTCAGACTCTCACCTTTGCTTCCAGAGGAAGGAGGAAGAGGCTCAGGAGGACCAGCAAATCCTCTGGACCATCAGATTAGCAATGAAAGCAGAGAATCAAGCTATGCTATGCTAACTGATCCTCATAGAGCTCCTGCTGATACTGGGTCCCGGTCACCTCCATGGGAACAGGACAATAGGATGATGATCCCTCCACCAGGCCAAGCATATTCTGATCCACCTCTTCCTTTATAAGGCAAAATGGATATTATTCTACCTATGGTAGACTATCTGAACCAGCAGAACTCAGAAGTTTTAATTTGCCTTCTTTGGATAAAGTGGATGGATGTATGACATTAGAAATGGAATCCCCCCAAAGGACTTAAAATCAGATTAGTACAGTGATGCAGCCACATCAATGTTCATAGGTGCCCAATTCACAATAGCTAGATTGTGGAATCAACCTAGATGCCCGTCAATAGATGAATGGATAAAGAAACTGTGGTATATATACACAATGGAATATTACTCAGCCATAAAAAGAATAAAATTATGGCATTTGTAGGCAAATTGATGATGTTGGAGACTGTTATGCTAAGCAAGATTAGCCAATCCCCAAAATTCGAAGGCTGAATAATCTCTCTGATAAGTGAATGATGATGCATAATGTGGGTGGAAGGGAGGCAAGAATGGAGGAAGGATAGATAGCATAGAGGGAAGGGAGGGGTGGGGCCAGGGTGGGGGTAATAATATCAACAGAATGAGACAGACACCATTGTCCCGTGTACATGTATGAATGCACAGATGGTGTGATTCTACTTTGTGTACAACCAGAGAAACAATATCTGTACTCCATTTGTGTTTAATGAATCAAAATTAAATAAAAAAAGAAATGGAATCCAGTAGAAATGATACCAAAAATAATCTTGATAAATCAAACGTGCTGGATTCATCTCTCCCTGTTGAAAAATCAAGCAACAGGCTGTGGCTTTGTTTTTTTCACCTCTTGCTCCAATCAGAGGTCAATTATTTCCAGGGGATCCAAGGAGTAAGTTAATGAGAAGAGGACCTTTGTTTCCTCCAGCTCCTCCAGGAAACATGTATTTAGCACCTTGAAATTATTTTCCACCTGCCCCACCACCCCCTCCATTCCCAGTGTGAAATGTCCATTCAGTGAGGTGTTTTCCTCATTATCTTCCCCCAAAAGCTGGATTTTTCCCCCACCCCCACATTCTGAAAGTAGAAGTGAGTTCCCTTCAGGCTTGATTCCACCTTCAAATGAGCCTGCAATTGAACATCCAGAACCACAGCAAGAAACCTGACAATATTTTTGATCTCTCTTCAAAAGTAACTTGACTTATTTTTAGTTTAAGTAATTGCTTTTACTTATGTGATTATACTTTTGCTCCAATTGAAGCTTAATGGAATTATAATTTTTAGGATAGTACTTTATAAATAAAGATGATTTAAATATGAATCTTATGAGTAAGTTATTTCTATGGGTAATCTAGTACTATTGCCATTGCGTGTCCAAACTACCAACATGAAGGTAAATCCCTTGAAAACCATGTGTTACCATACTTCATCATCCATCCTTCCTTCCTTCCTTCCTTCCTTCCTTCCTTCCTTCCTTCCTTCCTTCCCTTCTTTCGTTCCTTCTTGTGATACTGGGGATTTAACCCTGGGTCCTCTATCACTGAACTATACCCCCAGCTCTTTAAAATTATATTTGGAGGCAAGGTTACACTAAGTTTCTCAGTCTGGCCTTGACCTTGGGATCTTCCTGCATCAGTCTCTCTCACTGGGATTACAGGCTTGCACTGCCACGTCTGACCAATAATTCTTTATGTTACTCAGTTTCCTCTTTCCTTTCCTGTTTGTTTCCATGATAAAAGAAGAATGGTCTGCTATAAACATTGATGTGGTTGCATGACCAATGTGGTCCTACAATATGTATAATCAGAAAAATGTGAAATTACACTCCATTTATGAATGATTTATCAAAATGTATAAATGCATTCTACTGCCATGTACGACTAATTAGAACAAATAAAAAATTAATTAAAAAAGAAGAAAGGGTGCAAATATTACAGATAGCCTCCATTGTCCCTATAGTTTTGATCTCAACTCTTCTCTCTTATGTCCCTTGGGAATCTGACCTCACTGGGCTGCATAACAGGCTGCATTATCCTCTGGTGTCTGTTCAATTTGGTCAAAGCGTAACAAGAGATCTGAGATCCAAGACCAGCTTATTTAGTTTATTTCTTCTCTTTACGGGCACAGTGGGCTGGCTGTTACTCTTTAATGACCCTCTCCATCTACAAATGCTTTATTTCTAGATTTTTACAACTACTCTTTGCCTCTGTCTCTTTAGGCTCAGAAGAGTTAATGTTCCCTTCTGCTGTCTTTATCTTAGGGCCCCTCATTTTTTCTTACAGTGTTCACAGCTTTGTGAATATTCTCTTTACTAAGCTCTCTCCAGTTATTTAATTTGACTTTGCCATCTCTTGTCCTGGCAGGATCCTGACCGTGCAAGTGTACAAAATTCAAAGTCAAAATCCTTGTTTGCTTCCCTAATATACCTACTGTCTTGAATTACTTATTGAAAAAAATTATCCTCTATTTGTCCAGAAAAGTAAATATTTATTTGTTTTTTATTTAGCAGTACTGGGGCTTGAGCCCAGGGCCTCGTGCATGCTAGGCAAGAGCTGTACCCCTGAACCACACCCAGCCTTATTTTTTTTTTTTTATCTAATTTGAGACAGGATCTTGCCCAGTTGCCCAAGCTAGCCTTGAAATAGTGATCCTCCTTCCTTAGCTTCCTGACTAGCTGGGATTGTAGGCATCCATCAGGGTGCCTGATTCAGAGGAGTGACTATTTATATGCCTAGCAATGTAGTATCCATGCTGGTTTGCTCTTCACTGTTCTACTCAATCATGTGCGGTTGAGCTTTATAGAGTCTGAGCTTTCTTTGCAATGACTATTTTAGGAATTGCTTCTAATGAACCATTATCTATATTTGTAAAATGTTCAACACAACAGTACAGATATATTTAGAAGGCAATAATCTACTCTCATTTACTCTTCTCCAGCATCTCATTATGAGTTGTTAGGACCTTTGTTTTTTCTGGTAAACCAAATAGGTCTCTGGGGACAAAGTCCTTTGACCCACGAGGATGGTCTCAACTCATGTCTGTGCAGTATCACTTGACCACTGTCCTAGAGCTGTAATCACTTCATTTCCACCCATGGCAGAATGTGATGGCCCTTAGTGTTAGAGAACACAGGAAGATCTCAGACTCCATGGAGATGCCCTTTACTTTCTGTAGGTTAAATGGAGGATTGGAAATAAATTAATAATAAGGAGAGCAGTTTTAACTTTTTAGTCAGACATGACTTTGTTATAGGAATTCCTGTGGACATGCATCATCTCCTACAGTGCTCAAGTGTCATCTTAAAGCAGAGGGGATAGTGTCTAGCATGACAAATTGGACTATTGGAGAATCATTATGATAAAAGAATTGTGAAAATTAGAAATGGTCAACTCACCTGGAATTTCAATTAGACCCATATTGTGTTGGGGTTATGTGAAAAATATTACAAAAAGTCAGACAGCTTTATGATGTTTTGGATTCATCTTGCTGTTAATTAATCACACTGTTTCCAGTGATGACTGTATGAATGATGCTCATTCTCTATAAAAAGGTAAGAAATTTTTTGTGGCATATGAAACTAAGAAAATAAGGGTTAGTATAACTTTGTCTTCCTTGTAGCTTCAAAAGAAATGAGGTGTGTATGTCATGTCACTTGTATGTGGAATGTAGAAAAGTTGAACTGACAGATGGAGAGTAAAATCGTGGTTCTGGAGGTTGAAGGTTGAGGGGTTGGTGAGATGGTGGTCAAAGGACATAAAATGTCAGTTAGACCAAAGAAATAAGTTTAAGAGAGGTATCATTCATCAGAATAACTGCAGTTATTAATGATAAGTTGTATATATGAAAAAGAGGAGATTTTAATATTTCTCACTTCAATAAATAAGTATATGTGCTAATGCATATGTTAGGTAGTTTGATTTAGCCATTCTACAATGTATTCAAATGTCATGTACATTATAAATATAGAAAATTTGCATTTGTCAACTAATAATTAAAAAAAAAAGATGAGGCACAAACTGTGAAAACAGAAGCAAATTTATTAAGAAATTTTTAAGTTTGCAGGATGGAAGAGACACCCAAAGAATAGAAGAGATATCCAAAATTCAAAGATGATTTTGCCATTTTTTTGGGTGGGCAGGTTGTGGCAGATTGAACTCAGGGGCACTTGACCACTGAGCCACATCCCTAGGCCTTTTTGGTTTTTTTCTTAGAGGCAGGGTCCCACTGTGTTTCTTAGCAACCCCCCTTTTTTTTTTTTTTTTTTTTTTTTTTGCTGAGGCTGGCTTTGATCTTGTGATCTTGCTGTCTCAGCTTCCCAAGCTGCTGGGATTACAGGTGTGTGCCACCTTGGCTGGTCCAAAATTCAAAGATGAATAAATTGCTGCCAGTGTAGATGTTATTTAATATCAGATGTGGGAGATTGAAATAAAAGAAAATTACCAGGAAAGTGAAATAATTCTTCTGTGTTTTCTTATGTGCTTTTGAATTTCGAAGTGTTTTGTATCATTTCTTTTGTTCTGAAAAAACTCTTTAAAAACATACTTTTCCCCCATTATTTTTATTGGGTCGTTATAGCTGCATATCTTGGTGGGATTTGATGTTACATATTTGTATATGCATACAATATAACAATATGATTTGGCCAATATCAATCCACAGCCCTTGTCCTCCCTCCCTGCCTCTCACCCTATGGTCCCTTTCCTCTACTATCTTCCTTTGATATTCAGGAGATTCACTCCCACCTTTCTTTTCCTTTTTCCTCTATAGCTCCCCCAAATGAGAGAAAAATGACCCCTGAACTTCTGAGTTTGACTCATTTTGTTTAACAGGATGGTCTCTAATTTTATCCATTTTCCGGCAAATGCCATAATTTCATTTTTCTTTACGACTGAAATATTACATATTACATTTTCTTTATCCATTCATCTGTTGCCAGGCATCTGGGCTGATTTCATAACTTGGTTATTATGAATTGTGCTAATCAGACATTGATGTGACTGTATTACTATAGTATGCTGTTAGTTTTTTGATAGATATGAAGGAGTGGAATAGCTGGGTCATATGGTCATTCCATTCCTAGTTTTTTGAGGTATCTCCACCATACTGCTTTGCAAAGTGGTTGAACTAATTTGCAGTCCCACCAACAATGTATGAGTGTACCTTTACCCCACATCCTCTTCAGCATTTATTATTATTAGTATTCTTGATGTCTACCATTCTGAGAAATAAAGTCTCAGTGTAATTTTGATTTGCATTTCCCTAATTGCTAATTATGCTGAACATTTTTTCATGTATTTTTTGGCTATTTGTATTTCTTCTTTTGAGAAGTGTCTGCTCAATTCATTTGTTCATTTATTAATTGGTTATTTGATTTTATTGGTGTAAGGTAAAAACTTCTCTCTTGAGAACAGTTGATCTCTAAGAAGTTGTTTCAGAGCATAATCAACAGGATTGTGGGCATTTGATCACTTTTAAGTGAATGGGCACCATTCCTCATTACTCCATTAGAAACATGCTTATATTATTGCTCATGTCTGAGAATTGGAGCCTGTTTATATCTCAAGTGGATTTAATTTTGGTGACCCGAACTGTGTGGATTTCTGTTTCCCAATGTTTGATCATACACTTCTTTTCCTTTTAGTACGTCTAGGGAAAATTTCTTCTGGAATTCTGACAGTTTCCTTTTTTTCCCAGTATTGTTTCAGGGCAATTAAAGACAATTCAGTATTGTTTAATTAGTTATATTTACAGAATCATTGCTTCTATATTCACTTTTCCTTAAATTCCCAAAGTTTACTTCTGTAGTAGACAGGGATGGGAGAGTCAGAAGGCAAATATACCCACAGCTAGCTTTGTGTAGCTGATAAAAACTCACAGAGAAACTCTTTCAAGAGACTTAGTTCTTAAGAAAACTTCAGACATAGCTGTATTAGTTGCTTATTTCTGAAGCGGAGATCCATGAAGTAAGGCACAGCATATATAACCTCTTATTTGATTTAAAGGAGGTCTTGTATTTCTTATTTTTATGATTTTGATTTTCATATAGTTTATTTTTCACCTTCATATTCCTTACTTTCTGTTTTTTTTGTTTGCTTCAGAACTCTTATGAGCTTAAAAAAAACCCTTCCCTAATTATATAACTAGGAGTATTTTTACATTTTTAAATAATTTAAATATAACCTCATTTTTATTGTGGGGAAGGAGGGAAGGTATCAGGGATTGAACTCAGTGGAATCCCTAGTCCTTTTTTGTATTTTATTTAGAGACAGGATCTCTCTGTGTTGCTTTGTGCCTCACTTTTGCTAAGGCTGGCTTTGAACTCGGGATCCTCCTGCCTCAGTCTCCCAACCTGCTGAGATTATGGGCATATGCCACTGTGCCCGGCTAAATATAACCTCTTTTATCTTAAACTGTGATATTATAAATACATGATATGCTGTGTCTATCACCATTTCAATTGCATTATGATTTTCTTATTTTCAATTGCAATGCGATTTTCCCAGGCTACCTTTATTATATCTGAGTTCTACATTCTCCATCATTGAAACTGTTGACCAGTTTTGATGGTGATCACATTTTTGGTGTCTCTCTTTTTGCCTCTTTTTATTCTGTGCATTGTTTCAGCAGTTGCAGTCACAAAAAGCTCGTGATGCAATTCATGTTCTCAATTCATAAAAACGTGAAACTTAACACTAATGTAATGTGATCAGTGCTATTTATTGGCATGAATAAAGTGTTATGAGTGGGAACATTGAGATGAGTGAAGTATGGATTTGGCTTATGGTGTAAAGAGATTGTTGGGAAGGGGAGTCTACTAAAGCATGTGTTTAATTCTGCCATGAGGTTTGGATAGTACTTTTCTCCCAGATAGAGGAGAACATTGGTTGGAGATGATGGAAGGGGAGTTGGGAAAGAAGGACTTGTATATTTAAAGGCATGAAGGAATGTTCATTGTGTGGCATTGCCAGATAATAAATTGATTGTGCTGGATCATGAGATAAAACAAAAACAAAAACAAAAACAAAAACAAAAACAAAAACAAAAAATCTAGGACAAATGAAATGAGAAGACAGCTTTGAATGCTTGAAGAGGTTGCAGTTCACCTGGAGGCACAGAGGGTGCTCTCACCACTAAGGGGACCATCAGTCTGCTTTGAGTGCTGATGGAGGCCTGCTAAAGCAGAGGATGCTGTGGAGGCCTTGTGGTGACCCTGGTGAGGCCTGATGAGAGCAGGGGAGCAGAGCAAGGAGCAGATGTGTGGTTGATGTATGGCATTTGAAAAGGAAATATGATACACTAATCTCCCATAAAGTGCCCTTAACTGTGCAATGGGTCCTGGGTATTTAGCTTCCAGATTTAACACAGGAACATGTGCTATTTTTTCATCAGATCTATTTATTTTTTGGTAGTCCATCGTTACAAATGCAGCTGAATTCACTCGTCCTGTCAGCTTCCTCTCTCTCCTTTCCCAGAGCAAATCACTTTTCTGAAGTTGTTGGATATTCTTTCTGTTCAAACTTTTGTACTTTTACTATATATATGGATATGCCTTCATATTTATATTTAATATTTAATATGTATGGAATTAAAGCTGCTAGATTTATATGAAGATACTATTTTATAATATGATGTTTTAAATTAAATATTGTATTTTTGAGACTTCTTCACTGTGAGAAATATAAATATGCTTCATTCTTATTACTTTCCCCAGAATTCTAAATAATTTATTCCATTGCATTAATATACAATAACTTATTTATAAATTATTTTATTACTTGCATTGCTAGATACATTTCATAATGACTATATTTGGTGTCGTATCAGCTCACATTCTCATTTCTGTGACTTTAATTTTCTCCATTTTTCTTATGGGAATAGTGCTCAGAGATGAAATGTATGTAATTCAAGACCATCAAGTTATTAGGTGGAAGAAGAATGTGAAGCACAGGTTTTCAGATACTGAAACCTATAGTCATTATAGAATCACATGTAGATTCTTTAAAAAATAATAGAACTAATTGTTATTAGATCTTGTAAGAGCTAAAATAGAGAAACATTCAAAGGAAGAAACACTTAGAGCAATTGGAGCTTGCTGGATCCTCTCTAGAGGTTTTGGGTTCCTCTGGAGACAGAGGGTTGAGTATTAAACTGGCATTTTCTGTTAGGAGCCTTTCCAGGAACCCATCCATTTTAAGTGAGAGCATTTGCTTGAACAGTGAGAATGATAACAAATGTTTTAGCAAATGGTCATATTTTTCCAGACACTGAGATACAGTAGGAAGCTGAGAGTTGTTTGGGATGGTTAATTTTGGTGGCCAAAGCAGCCCTCATCAATGTCATTAAGTGGCAGTGAGGAGCTGTAAAATGGGCTCATCTTATCCCAGCAGTTTATGTCACCACCTGGTCACTTGGGTTCTTAGACTAGTCTAAGCTCTATCACTAAGTAAGTTTATTGTTTTGTTCAAGTTATTTAATATATTTGGGAATGAGTTTTCTGATCTGAAGTGGTTAGAGACTTTCCTCAGTTAGTGATCTTCAATTTATCCACATGGCCTAAGCTGAACTCATTGATTCAGGGCTCCTAGACGAGGCTGAAGACTTCTTCTTTTTAGTTCTATTCTGACATTTGGTAGGACAAACATTTTATTTCATCCTCATCTGGTAAATATATAACTGCAAACAAGTGGATTTTATTCATCTTTTTTACCAAGTGTTTATTTGCCATATTTTATATCAGGAGGGATTCAGAATTTTTGTTACTCTGGGCTGAAGAGGAAAGATGTGGTCCTTAGTGTTATGTCTGTAGACTTTTAGGGAAAGAGAAATTAAACAAATAATGAATTTCATTTGTAGTAAGTACTAATAAGACATACAGTGCTTTTTGAAAGCAAAGAAATTATATATGATACTCTTAATTTGTATAACTAAAAGATTTTGAATATTAATCTTTATTATGTTTTTTTGTTATCTATCTATCTATATATATATATGACAGTAGAGTGTATTTTGACATATTGTACATACATGGAGTTTAACTTCCCATTCTTGTGGTGGTACATGATGTGGAGTTTTACTGGTCATGTATATGAAACTAGGATATGTCTGATTCATTCTACTGCATTCCCATTCCCATCCTCCTCTTCCCTTCATTCCCTTTTGTCTAAGCCAGTGAACTTCCATTCTTCCCTCTCCCACCCTTATGGTGTATTAGCATCCGCCTATCTCTAATCAGATACATGGATACTAGCACACCTCCTACCCTTCTATCCTCCCCCACCTTAACTTATTTTGGGCTAGCTTCTGCATATCAGAGAAAATACCTGAACTTTGACTTTTGGAATCTGGCTTATTTCACTTAGCATAATAGTCTCCAGCTCCATCCATTTGCTGGTAATTGCCATAATTTTATTTTCTTTATGACTGAGTAATATTCCATTGTGTACATATACCACATTTTCTTTTTTTATGCAGTGTTGAGGATCAAAACCAGGGCCTCAGATATGCTAGGCAAGCACACTGCACTGAGCCACAACCCCAGCCTGGCTACCACATTTTCTTTATCCATTCATCTGTTGAAGGGCACCTAGGTTGGTTCCATAACTTGACTATTTTGAATTGAGCTGCTATAAACATTGATGTGGCTGAAACACTATAGTATGCTATTTTAAGTCTTTTGGGCATATGTTGAGGAATGGGATATCAGGGTCAAATGGTGGTTCCATTCCAAGTTTTCTGAGGAATCTCCATATTGCTTTCCATAATGGTTGCACCAATTTGCAGTCCCACCAGCAATGAATGACTGTACCTCTTTCCCCACATCCTTGCCAACATTTATTGTTATTGTAGTCTTGATCATTGGTATTCTGAGTGGAGTGAGTGAGATGAAATCTCAGTGTAGTTTCACTTTCCATTTCTCTAATTGCTAGAGATGTTGAACCTTTTTTTCATATATTTGTTGATTGATTGTATTTCTTCATCTGTGAAGTGCAGCACTTCTCAAATTACCTGTACCAAGGGACCAGTTATTTTCTGCATTAATTTTCAGCCCTTCATGAATGGAGATTTTTGGAAAAATACAAAATCAGAAACATTAGTGACATTTTAATGCCATTTTCTAGAGAAATTTTTTATATTTTTTCTCAATTTTTTAACCTAATGTGATGCAAAATGGTAACAGTTCATAGAACTGCACTTTTCATTGTTTTAGGAGCCCAAATATGGATAAGTCATAACTCCTGCCTTCAGGAAGTTTATGGTCTCCTTGATGAGTTAGATTTGTACCAAGTTCATTATAATGTAAGGGATAGTAAAATAAATACTAGTAGTAATACTGGGAGATTTCATAGATGTGCCAAATATAAGTTAATAGTGAAGATGACCATATTCTCAGAGGTAGGGTTAGAAATAAAGGAAGAAAAGGAGCATTTATCAGGTGAAGGTTTATTGTCTTGAAAGTGGATGCAATAGTGATTAGATACATGTGACTGAGGCTGACCAAAATCAGAAGGGTTTGGTTTGAGTTCATGTTCCTTATGTTGGTCAGCTTCGGTCTCATGAGGAAAATCATCTAGATGGGAGGAAGCAGGGTATTATACTAAATAGAGACAGAACATAAATGGCAGTGAGAAGGTCCACACAACAGTGATAACTTTATGTTTCAAAGACTATTAGCATGTGAAGTCAGGTTTAAGGCTAAGATATAAATAAACTTTCATAACTTTGACTTCTCTCCTCCTCGTTTATTAACATACTCTCCTGTTGTTCTCCTTCAGGCAGCACCTCCAACAAACCCAATGGATGGAGCAAATCACTCTGTGGTTTTCGAGTTTGTGTTCCTGGGACTCTCCAACTCCTGGGGTATCCAACTACTCCTCTTTGGGTTCTCCTCCATATTCTACGTGGCAAGCATGATGGGAAACTCCCTCATTGTGTTCACAGTGGCTTCTGAGCCACACTTACATTCTCCCATGTACTTTCTGTTGGCCAACCTCTCCTTCATTGACCTTGGTTTTTCTTCTGTCATCTCCCCCAAGATGATTTATGACCTTTTCAGGAAGCGCAAAGTCATCTCCTTTAGAGGCTGCATCACCCAGATCTTCTTCATCCACATCATCGGTGGTGTGGAGATGGTGCTGCTCATGGCCATGGCCTTTGACAGATATGTGGCCATATGTAAGCCTCTGCACTACCTGACCATCATGAGCCCAAGAATGTGCATCTTCTTCTTAGTGGCTGCCTGGGTGGTTGGCCTTATGCACTCAGTGGTTCAATTGGCTTTTGTAGTAAACTTGCCCTTCTGTGGCCCTAATGTGTTGGACAGCTTTTACTGTGATCTTCCTTGGTTCATCAAACTTGCCTGCACAGACACCTACCAACTGGAATTCATGGTCACAGCTAATGGTGGCTTCATCTCTGTGGGCTCCTTCTTCATACTGATCATTTCCTATATTGTCATCATTCTCACTGTTCAGAAACACTCTTCTGCTGGTTCCTCCAAGGCTCTGTCCACACTTTCAGCTCACATCACTGTGGTAGTCTTGTTCTTTATTCCAGTGATATTTATCTATGCAAGGCCTTCTCCTGCCACACACTGGGACAAATTCCTGGCCTTCTTTGATTCAGTTCTGACTCCTTTTCTGAATCCTGTCATCTACACACTAAGGAATCAGGAAATGAAGGTGGCAATGAGGAAAGTATGTAGACAGCTGGTAACTTATAGGAAGATCTCTTAAGTGATTAGTGGTGTTGTGAAGAGTGCTCATAGACTACTGAAGTTCACTGTGATGGTCAAACTCAGATAAAAGCTTCTCTTTTGTCCTCCTGTGGTTTGATAATCCATATTATATTAGATCCAGTATATCTTTCACTGAAGAAAGAGGTACATTCACTTCTGAAAGGAGAGGAGGAATTACATGCAAAGTATTTAGAAACCAAAGATTATGATAATTTGAGGCTTAATTCCAAAGGGATGATATTATATGAAGTAATTATTAGAAATACATAAAAGGGCACTCTACTTTCAGGGCTTTAGAACAGGGAGAGGTTTCTCCTTAGTCCTCTGTAATCTAGAATGGCCTCATCTTAACTTGACTACATCTGCAAAGATCCTGTTGGCAAATAATCTCACCTTCACAAAACTGACAATTATCTATTTGTCGGACAATAATGAACCTAAAATAGTGGCATAGGTAGTGAAGCTATCAGGGAACTGAAATGGTTGTAATATAGCTACAGAGTGAAAATGTATTTGAAATGAACATAATAGAAGTAATGTAGAGAAAACTGAGTTCTAGTCTTGCTTTAGTATAACATTTGGTAAGTAAGCATTCCTAAGTGTTTTTTATTTCATTAAATTCATCAGAGCTGCACTCTGTAAACTTTGCCAAAAATTTAACATATATCATTGCCATTCTTCAGTTTCATAATCTGTAGTGATATCTGTACAATAAAGGAAAAAGAGAATTTACTTCCTAAACTTTCTATATCCATTAGGTTTTATTTTTGCTAAAACTGGGCTATGTGTATTCATCAGTGAAGGGGGCCAAGTTCGAGGCCTCTATTTGTATAGTTTGGTCACTATTATTTCTCATCTCAGTTACCCCTTTTAATTATGACTTTAACCAAAGTTACTTACTCTTATTTTATAGAGAATACTTTTTAAATAAACTTGCAACCTGTTGGGCATGGTAGCACATACCTGTAATCCCAGTAGGGATTGGCTTGGTAGGCTTGGTAGGCTGAGGCAGGAGTACTGTGAGTTCAAAGCCATCCTCAGTAACTTAATGAGGCCCTAAGCAACTTAGAGAGACCCTGACTAAATAAAATATAAAAAAGGACTAGGGATGTGACTCAGTGGTTGTGCGCCCCTGGGTTCAATCTCCTGTACCAAAACAAAACAAAACAAAGCAAAACAAAACACCAACAATCCCCCCACAGTCTGATGACAGTTAATGTGGTAAAAACACATTTTGTTGAGGAACTATTTTAATAGGGGACTAGAGACCTGTCAGCATTGCACTGGGTTGAATTCTCAATAGGGTAAGGATATGTGGAGAATTGTATAGTAAGGAGTAGGTTCTGGGTCAGTGGATCGAAAATTATTAAGAAGATATCAAAGGTGGGGTATTCTCTGTCTTTTTATGCAGCATGATTTTTGCTAAAACTGGGTATACATACCCATTAAGAAAGGGCACCAAGGTAGAGGCCTATTTGAGAAGAGGGCTCAGAGGGGTCTGACTAATTTTGGTCATGGAGAAAGTCTTTGCCCCTTCAAAGGAGGAAGATTGAGAATTGTCTGACATATACAATTATGTATATGTCAAATGGAGTCCTCAAACTTGACAACTTTGAAAAATAATGTTTTTATGAGTGTCCTATATATTGGATGGTGGGACATAATGGGTTAAAAACAGAAAAAAATGAATATATTTCACCTACATAATCTCAAGATATAGAAGTTCTTACAAGATTAGATAAAGTGATACACACACACACACACACACACACTCACATATGTAAGTGAAATATTTTCCTACGCAATCTCATACCAGATCTCTAAGAGGTGTTCTGTTTCCCATGGAAGCAAGAAAATTTTTTTCCCCAGATTAATAGATTAAAAAAAACAAAATAAAGAAGTAGTCTATTATCTTCCATCTAATACATATTATGTCCCCACCATCCCAATAGAGGTTACCAAATGATCAGATCTTGAAATCAAATTTGTAATCCTTCTTGTCACCATGAGGAATTCTTTACTTATATGATATGTTGAATAAGAACCAGAATCAAATTTTACCCAAAGCCAGAAGAATAAATAAAAATCACCCTATCAGAAAACAAAGCAGAGATCAGAGTGCAGCCTGATAATCACTGTAGGCATCTGGAGGAGACATGACTGGACTTAACTCAGGGGATGCATTGTTAGGGAAGCAGATTAACTGGCTCCAGAAGGTGTGCTCATTTGGATATCTTGATGGGACCTTCAGAGGGGTCAGAAGATGCTTTTCAAAAAATTAAAGACATAGTTAATACACACTAGTCCTGTGTCATTTATTCAATTCCCTGGTGAGGGAACCAACAAGATTGTAATCTGGTTCCCAACGCTTTGTGATGGATCTGTTCCTAAGACTGAATGAATTCCCATGAAAATGCTCTTCAAGTCCTCTTGATTTCACCAGTTTCATGATTCTGACAGTGCCAATGCTTTATCAATGGGCTAAAGAATTGTTACCACTTCAGAACTTCTAACAGATGAACCCAAAGGGGGCAGAAAACTAAAGTTGGAATACTTCTTATTTAGAAATATATTTTATATCCTTATAAATCATATTTCTTCATTTATTCCAGTTTCATATGCAATTCTTTTCCCTTGGTGGGATCCTATTTAATATAAGCACAGTATCTGATACATGAAATAGAAACAACCTATATCTTAAGACATTTAAGAGAGATTAGAGATGCAGTGAGGATGAATCATGCTCAAATTTAGGATTAACTAGGGAAATTCAGATCAAATCAATTCTCTAGACTGAAAACCACTATGTTGTGTAGAACACGGTATATTATTACTAAAAGCTGGGTTGGAAAGTTCCCCAGATGTATGACAAAGTGAGAATTCCTTTATTGCCATGTGGAACCAAGGTCCAGTGTGGCAGTTTGGAATTTGTTGGTCAAGGTGTTGATGAGATATTACTGGTTTCATAAGGGATACAAATCCCACAGTGATGACACACAGAATCCTCAGATCTGGTTGTTACAAACTTCAGTGGTCATGAATCTACCAACCAAGCAGAAAGGAAGGCATCAGAAAGCTCTGTCCTCCAGCTAATGTAGCTTGTTCTTTTCCCTAATCAATAAGTGCCTCATATAAGTAAATATGTGAAGGTGCCCAACCTGTTGTCTAATTAACAACTGTGCTCATGAACTTTCACATGGGACTAGTTAGCAGTATTCCTTAAAAGTGTTTCCTAGAAACTCCACTTGTCATTATATGTCCTTTGGAAGTACTTGCACATGTGTAAAAAAAGACATCTAAAAACATCTCTATGTTGTTACCTTGCAGAGCAAGAATTTATAGAAACTTCCATGAACAGTAATGGGAGATGGTTATACAAACTCTTGTGATGACCAGTCCCTACTTGTCCCCCAACATCTAATTTTCATGATGTTTCCTACTCTGCTCTGTCCAACTGAACCTTTGTGCCTGGATCAATGGGTGGGTTGCTGCCCTTGGACTTCTGCTTGGGTGAAGCTAAAGGAAGCTATGGTAGGACTTTGGAGGGCAGAAAGGAAGTGGAATCAGGGTGTGGATTTCCTCATTTTCCTCCTTTCTGAATTCCTCCACCAAAGCCCTCACCTCTTCTTGGTGGCCTTTTTCTATTGTGGAGCACTTTGGTTTCTGTTTATTCTCCCTCCCAAGGGCCCTCAGCCTGGGCATAGTAATCATTTCTCATTTCTTCATCATAAGCATAAAAGCTGTGAGTTCTATTGCCACCTTTAAAAAATTGAATTTCAGAGGGGAAAAATCAATTAAGATAACACAAGTTATTTGATGCTATCATGACTAAAATGTCTTATTTAAACTGCAAATTTTGTGTCATAAGCCTTCCCTTTCATTTTAGACTCTTGCTCAGATGACGATTGTGATGTTTGGGAGAATGTGTAAGTCTACCTGTTGCACATAATCTACTTAGAGTTGGTGGACCATAGCCATTTGTTTAAATCTGTAAGTTCACCAGGGTGGATTTGGAACCAAATTATTAGTTCGCCACGATGGAAATATAAATTTTCCAGTGAATGGCCAAACCAGAGCCAGATGAAATTGGTAGGCTTTATTAGAGATTGCAGTCCTGGGTGAGATCTCAGCCCGCTGGGGTGTAAGTTGAGGTGGGAAAGCTGTAAATAATCACACGTGGCTTTGGCTGCTCGGGGTTTTTATATGGGGCAAGGGGCTAGGGGTTCTGCCAGGAAAGGTGGACCAAGGTGGACATCAGGGTCAGCAGGTCTGCTTCTGATTGGTCACCTCTGGAGCGCTGCCTGGCCCTTTGTGCTCGCAGTGAGTTGTCAGGTGTTTTTCTGCTTCCTCCCCTGTAGCTGCTTAAGTCCGACCTGACAGAATCTGCTCTGCTGCTTTTTTGGTGAAGAATTTTATTGGAGCTCAGCCATGTCCATTAATTTTTGACTTGTGTGTGACTATTTTCACATTAAAACAGCAACAGGGATTGGCTGAAACAGACTGTGTAGCCCACAAAGTCAAAACTACTAACAATCTAGCACTTTGCAGAACATTTTCCAAAACCTGATCTATTTGATTAAAGATAAAGTGGAAAACACTCCTGAATATATGTAATAAAGTATAAAGGGAAGACCTGTGGATTAGAGTATGTAAGTCATCACAAATCCAAAAGATGATTGCCACTGTTACTCATAACTAAAAGGCTGAGATAATAGAGCAGAACAAGTGAAAAGAGATGTAGGAAACACAGATACTAAAGCCTGGTGTTAAGAAGTACACCAGCATTTTGCAGCTTCCCTGGCAGACAGCGACCATCTGGGACTCCCTGAATCCTCAGAGCTGAGCTCCGGTCTTCCCCGCCACTGCGCAGCATCTCCTGGGGAGTCTGGCCTGGAACAGAGGGAGTCGGTAGCTCCAGCAAGGAGTTTGGGCCCTTCGGCGACATTTTATACCTTCCCTGGCAGAGAGTGACCACCTGCCACCGACTGAGTCCCAGCGAGGAGCTCAGGTCTGCCAGGGCTCTCAAGCCCAGTGATGCCATCACTGAGCCGTTTTGTGCCCCCACCCCAACTTGCTCTAGTGCCCAGGACTACATCCTGGCCTGAGGTCTAGCAGCTTGTTGTATCTGATTGTCTATCAACACCAGGCTACCTCTGCCCAGAAACATTGATCATTCCCAACCTGGAGGAAGTGGGACAGCAGCTTTCTTGGGTCACCGCTTGATCAAGCACCTCTCAAACATCAGGTGTTACTAGAAATCTGCAGGGACACTTTAAGTCTTTACAGGGAAATCACAATCCCTCTGATTTGCACTACTAGAGGGGAAGATACATGAGAAACATGAGAAAACATGGGAAGAAAGTGTCCCAAACAAACCTAGACGATATATCAAGAGAACCCAAAGACAGCATGGTAGAAGGAATGACAGAAAGGGAGTTCAGAATGTTCATAATTAAAATGATCCGAGAAGAGACTGATGTGATGAGAGAGCAGATTCAGGCTATGAATAATCAGCTACTAGAGCAATTGCAGGAAGCAAAGAATCATTTCAATAAAGAGATAAAAGTTCTCAGAAAAAAAACAAACAGAAATCCTTGAATGAAACAAGGAAAAGAAGGAAACAATAAACCAAGTTAAAAACTCAATAGGAAGCATAATTAACAGAATAGATCACTTGGAAGACAGAACCTCAGACAATGAAGACAAAATATTTAATCTTGAAAACAAAGTCGAACAAACAGAGAAGATGGTTAGGAATCATGAACAAAACCTCCAAGAAATATGGGACATCATGAAAACACCAAATTTAAGAGTTATTGGAATTGAGGAAGGCACAGAGATACAAACCAAGGTTATGAATACTCTGTTCAAGGAAATAATATCAGAAAATTTCCCAAATATGATGAATGAGATGGAAAATCAATAACAAGAGGCTTACAGGACACCAAACACACAGAATTACAACAGATCCACACCAAGGCACATTATAATGAAAATACCTAACATATAAAACAAAGAGAATTTTAAAGGCTGCGAGAGAAAAGCATCAGATAACCTACAGGGGGACACCAATAAGGATATCGGCAGATTTCTCAGCTCAGACCCTAAAAGCAAGAAGGGTCCGGAACAGCATATTTCAATCTCTGAAAGAAAACAGATGCCAACCAAGAATCTTATACCCAGCAAAACTTACCTTCAGATTTGATGATGAAATAAAATCCTTCCATGATGAACAAAAGCTTAAAGAATTCACAAATAGAAAGCCTTGCCTACAGAACATTCTCAACAAAATATTTCAAGAGGAAGAAACAAAAAACAACAATCTCAGTCAACATGGGGAGGAATTACCGTAAAGAAAGAGTCAATCAAAGGAGAAACAAAGTTAAGCTAAAAACCCCAAAAAAGCTAAAATGGCAGGAAATACAAGTCATATCTCAATAATAATCCTGAAAGTAAATGGCCTAAACTCACCAATCAAAAGACATAGACTAGCAGATTGGATTAAAAAGAAAGATCCAACAATATGCTGCCTTCAAGAGACTCATCTCACAGAAAAACATGCCCACAGACTAAAGGTGAAAGGTTGGGAAAAAACATACCATGCACATGGACTGGCTAAAACAGCAGGAGTTTCCATCCTCATTTCAGATAAAGCAGACTTCAAGCCAAAGTTAGTCATAAGGGATAAAGAAGGACATTTCATCCTGCTTAAAGGAAGCATAAAACAGCAAGACATAACAATCATAAATATTTATGCACCAAACAATGGTGCATCCATGTTGTCAATCAGATCCTTCTCAATTTCAGGAGCCAAATAGACCAAAACAAAATAATACTGGGGGACTTTAACACTCCTCTCTCACCATTGGACAGATCTTCCAAGCAAAAATTGAACAAAGAAACCATCAGACTCAATGACACAATTGCTAATTTGGACTTAACAGACATATATAGAATATTCCATCCATCAAAAAGTGAATACACTTTCTTCTCAGCAGCTCATGGTTCCTTCTCTAAAATAGACCATATGTTATGCCACAAAGCTACTCTTAGCAAATACAAAAACATAGGTATACTACTTTGTAGTATCAGATCAAAATGGAATGAAATTAGATATCAATGATAAAGATAAAAACAGAAATTACTCCAAGACCTGGAGATAAAATAATATGCTACTGAATAATGCATGGATAACAGAAGACATTAGGGGGGAAATTAAAAGATTCTTAGAGGTCAATGAGAAAAAAGATACAACATATCAAAATCTCTGGGACACTATGAAGGCAGTGCTAAGTGGAAAATTCATTGCATGGAGTGAATTTAATAAAAGAATGAGAAGTCAACAAATCAATGATCTCACACTACAGCTCAAAGCCCTAGATAAAGAGGAACAGATCATCACCAAAAGTAGCAGAAGA
>JAJEJO010052374.1:26448-37208 GCA_020662805.1 Glaucomys volans
TTGCTACCTTCATCTCTCTGTTCTTAAATGTGTAGATGACAGGTTTTTATAAATGAAGTCAAAACTGCATCAAATACAGCTAGAAATTTGTCCCTATGTGTTGAAGGAGAAGGCCACATGCAGAAAAAAATCAACGGAGCAAAGTATAAAACCACCATAGTAATATGAGCTGACAGAGTAAAAAGAGCCTTGGAAGAACCTCCTGAGGAGTGTTTCTGAAGAGTATCCAGAAGAAAGATGTAAGAGAGGATGAGCAGGAAGAACGCACCCAAGGAAAGGAACCCACTGTTAGCAGTGACCATGGACTCCAGTTTGTAAGTTTCTGTGCATGCCAGTTTGATGAGCTGTGGTATGTCACAGTAAAAGCTGTCCAATACATTGGGGCCACAGAAGGGCATGTTAACAACAAAAGCCAATTGAGCTGATGAGTGAATGAGACCAATAGTCCAGGCACCCACTAAAATAAACATGCACGTGGGTTAATGATGGTCAGGTAGTGCAGAGGCTTGCATATGGCCATGTATCTGTCAAAGGCCATGGCCATGAGCAGCACCATCTCAGTGCCCCCACAGTATGGCTAAAGAAGATCTGAGCTATACAGCCCCCAAAGGAGATGACTTTCTGCTTCCTGAAGAGATCACAAATCATCTTGGGTGCTGCAATGGAGCAAAATATCAGATCAGTGACAGAAAGATTGGCAAGCAAAAAATACATGGGGGAATGCAAATAAGGGTCAGAGGTCACAGTGGCAACTATGAGGAGGTTTCCTGTCACACTGGACACATAAAGGAGGCAAGAAAAGCAGAACAGAAAAATCTGGATCTCCCAGGAATTGGAGAGTCCCAGAAACACAAATTCAGACACTACAGAGTGATTTGGTCCATTCACTGGCTTTTTTGTAGGTTTACTTTCATGTTTCCTAAAGAAAAAAATGAGAAAAATCTAAATTATTAGCATTTTATTATTTTCTTCTATGGAAGAGTATATAAATCATTGGAGCCAAATATTACCTGAGCATTTCACAGAAATCTAATATTCTGTTGACCACTAAATGGCTTTGTTACATATGTCAGTATGTGAGCTTCCTCCAGGCTGGCTAACACCAGGAATGTGAGCAGTCCAGTGGACTGGTGCCCAGGTGGCACCTGATAAAACCACAGAATGCACTGACATTAGCTTGCTGTGACAGTATGATCAACACTAACCATCCTCTCCCTGGAGGAGGAATAGCCAATCATGTATTCCAGACACACAAAGAGGACTATGACATGGTGGAGATTTGTAGGTTTCTATGATTGATTTTGTTGCTCAAACTGGAAATTGTATTTCTCTAATTTGAACTTCTAAGGTCATTATTCATTCTTTAATACTCAAATCAAAAGGCAACTCCTCCATCACCCTTTCCTCATGACCCTCTTATACATGCACATTTACTTACTGTACTTGTTGGTCATGTGTCTATTCTTCCCATATGATTGTAAACTGATCAACACTAGAAATCATCATCCCTTCAAGTTTTTATTTCCATAGTTTCCCCAAACAGTGTCTTGAAAATGCTAGGTGATCAAAAACATATTTCAAGTCCACACATGATTGGAATGAAATAGTTCCTCTGAATGTATTCCATTATAAGCCAGGGACTAAACACTAGAATAGAGACAAAAGTAAACAGGAAAAAGTCCCCATCCTCATAGGTTTATATATGTAGAAGGCAGACAATTAAAAAGTAGATACATAAATAGAAATATAGAGAGTATAAAATGACAATTTTGGTATGGAGAAAACTCAGCAAGGAAGAGTATGGGACTATTGGGAGTGCCATTATAAAATAAGATTGATTGGAATGTTCTTTCTGACCAGTTTGCTGAGTGGAAATCTAAGAAAATGAATGATCAAGACTTTAAGGTGTTTGGGGAATGAGCATTTCATGCAGGGACAACAGCAAGAGCAAAACCCTGAGAAGGGTGCTCATGTGCCATGTTCAAAGAACTATAAGGATATTAAAGATGCTGGGCTGGTGTGTGCAAGGAATGAGTGTGGATAGGGTTGAGAAGTCAGGGGAACACAGGTATAGGCCATTATAAAGGCATTGGTTATTACTCTAAATGAGACAACCAGCCACTGAATTTTGAGCAGAGAACCAACCAACCAAACCAAACCAAACCAAACAAACAAAACAAAACAAAACAAACTCTGGCTCACATTAAGGGGTTAGTCTGACTGCTACATTGTGAAATCACTTCAAAGTCTCAAAGATAGCAGCAGGAATAAAGGCTATAACACACTGTTTTATCTTGAGCAAGCAATGATACAAGAGATGATGTTGCTCAGAACATAGTGACAGAGGTAGCAGCAGTGAAAGGTAGATTCTGGACATACCGAGAAGACATAGTGAAGTGGCCTTTTGGAGACTATGAAACACTGCATGTGACTGGAGAATTTTCACACTAAAATGAACAACTATCCCCAAACCTACGCAAGAAAATATCAACATTACTGACATAGTAAATGACGTAAAATCACCATATATAATGAAGACTCTAGAATAATCAGATGTTCCAAGCTTCAAGCAGGACCCCGAGTTTGTGGTCGAGCCCTGAGCATGCACTAGGTCCTGGCTTCCATCCCCAGCACCTCCTCCTTTCCCCCCAAAAAGGGATGAATGTGAGGCCAATTGTATGGAAAATTCCTAATAGTTTTGTTTATGGTTTTTGATGGTGAGGTTCTTAAGGTCAGAATGCTTGGTAGATACAAACAGAAGGAGTGGACAAATGAGAAATATAACATTGTTTGGAGTCCCATGAATGTTCTGGGACATTTTTGAACTCAAATGGAACAAAACACAACAATTTCCTTGGAACTTGGCTCCTGGCCAGATCCTAGAACTCAAGTTTTATAGTATTTGGGGCTGGTTTCATAACGCCAGACAATGACTCCTATGTCCACTCAACAAACCATAAACAGGGAGGACTGAACGAGAGTGGTGGATTTTGTTTGCTTCAGTGAGAATTGCTGCATTGCCTGTGATGCTTTCTAGTGCTGATCAGTGAGAGATTGTTTGGCTGGTGTGCACTTTGTAAATATTCTTTTTATTATTATTATTGTCTTTTTCCTTAGCTAATAAATGTATTTTTATTGTTTGTATTTCTGTGTCAGCCTGGTGAACACAACCCTGAACCTGCCAGTTTAAATAAAAAAGACCAAGCTCTGCAAAATTCCAAAACACCAACAAAAAATAATCCCCCACCCAGCCAGTAGAAAGATATGAAATTCAATAGCACAAGTAATGATACAGGGCTGAAAGTGTTGTTAAAACCAAGTAGAAATTTTGAAGGGGGAAAGCACAAAATATTCTGCATTTTCCATTCCATATTCTGAATGAGAGTTCAAGTGGGTTGTATTTCCTTTTTGAAGAAATATTTTGGTTTTTAGACCAATTACACTGAACTCTTTTATATATATAAATAAACAAATATGTATTTAGAAGTTGATAGACCTTTATTTTATTCATTTAGTTATATGTGGTGATGAGAATCAAACTCAATGCCTCACACATGCCAGGCAAGCTCTCTACCACTGAGCCACAATCCCAGCCCACTACACTGAACCATATACACGTATTTTCCTAAGATAGTTTCTGAAGCCAAGAAAGTAATAGTCATCTTCCCTTTGGCTCCATATTTTCAGACTTAAAAAAACTAACACATTGACTTTTCTATAAGGTAGAATGAAATGATCAACCCCAGAATATTATAAATGCAAATAAAGGGAAAATACTAGATTAATAGAAAAACATAGTTCTACTTTTAGTCAGAAAAATCTCAAGTTAGTAGAACTACTACTCAATTTAATATCATTTATTTTAATTATTGCCAACATTTTTTTGTGACATAAACCATTGTGCATGACAAATGACTAATATAGAAATAGTTGGCATCAGTTAACTGTAATAAAATATGTTTTACAAGATAGAGATGTAGGCCCTTTGTTGTTTGAAACAAAAAACCCATATTAATAAATTTAATTACAAATTTCAATTATTCTCAGTCTGTTCTATGAGCCAGCCCATTTTTCAATAGTTGAGTGTTAAATGAATTTTTTAAAAGCATTTCCATTAGAGGTCTTCTGAGAGTTATTTCAACAGAAACTACATGGAAGGAAAAACAGCCATAAAGCCTGCTTAATTGTTCAGCCAAATTTATGTGGATTAGATCTATCATGTTGTTTTAGTCAGCTATTTTTGTGCTGTGACTAAATGATCTGACCAGCACAATTAAACAGGAGGAAGTTTATTTGAGGGCTCATGGCTTCATAAGACTGGCTCTGTTCCTTGGGGCTCAAGGTGAGGCACAACATCATGGTGGGTGGAAGCGTGTGGCAGAAGAATCAGTCTCCATCATCAGGAAGCAGATAGTCTCCACTCTCCAGAATCAAAATATATACCCCAAAGCCACACCTCAATTCGTCTCCTCCAGGCACACCCTACCACTTCAGTTACCACTCAATACCCATCAGGATTAATTAATCTATTAATCCACTCAATTAATCCTCATCAGGATTAATTAATCCCCAATCCCCTGATTGGGTTGAGTTTTATAGCCAAATCATTTCTCCTTTGAACCTTCTTTCTTTGTCTCACATGTGAGCTTTTGGGGACACCTCATATCCAACCATAACACATATGGAATAAAGTCACTGTGGAGCAAATCAAGTTATGAGTTATGAAGAATAATTTCTTCAAAAATAAGATCCCCTTTTGTTATTTAACTAATAATTACCTTGCAGAAGTGTATTAGTAATGATCAGAGGTGGGGGTCTGTTGCATAATGCATCCATTATGCATTCCTGTGTGCACACTCTTACTGTAGGACCTATCCCAATGCAGGGAACATGTTCTTTTAAACCTCTCTCATTAGTTCAGTGCTTCTCAGCCAAGGACATCATACCCTGCAAGAAACATCTGGCAATCTGGAAATATTTTTAGTTGTCACAAGCAGGCAAAGAAAGGAGGAGAGTGCACAAGATAGCTCCCCAAAACAAGGAATTACCCAGACTTAATTTCAGTGTTGCCAAGGTCATGCATTACACTATGAGCTTCTAAGGGGAAAATTAGTGTTTCACATAATTTTTATATCACTTTATTCTTTATAATGCCTTACATGATTCCTTCTAATTAATATGTTAGAGTAATTAATAAGTAGTCTGGTAGATGCAAGGATGGATAAATAGGAAGATGGATGGATGGATGGATGATGAACAAATGGACAGATAAATAGATGGAGGGAAAGTTCAAATGCAACTTAAAGGGAAAAATGTTTTGAACCTTTGGTAATTATTGGTAGGAACACGGGGAACCTATAATGACCATACTTCATAAAAATAGAAACTTTGTGGAAGAATTCATATCTTTAACCAAAAGATTTGGTCGGATATCTAATGCATTCTCTAATTTTATTGATAAAATCAGAAGTTTCCCAGATATCCAAGCAATAAATCTTGGGAATAACATGCTGATGTCTGCAAGATTTCAGATGAGTTGCCTGAGCTGGTTCTATAAGGGCATTTCAATCTTCTCTTCTCCAGAGACTCACACACACTATGTTTTCCTTGACTCTCATTTTCTTTCCTTCTCTCTTGTTAACTAAAGGTCATTGAAGTTACAAACTACAATTCTTTAATATTTGCTTTCTAAATATGATTCCTTGTTTTATAAATTTACATGGATTGGTCAGCCTCCCAGAAGAGATTCGTATCCATTTTAAAGATTATATTTGTAGAATGTGGAGAAAATGAGTATCCTACCAGGAATGAAATGTATGAAAAAAAATTTCCAGTCCAGTTCATATCAGAGGCATATTCAAGTTATTTAAGACATACTCTTTGAGAACTCAACATCTCTCCTTTTTGGCTATTCCTATACTTTATATAATTTTGACAGTCCAAATCTTCCTGGTTCCAAGCTGGACTATTGAAGAATAAAATTAAGCCAAAGATAAAAATGTAAAAAAAATATAGTGAAACTAATTTTAAAATAAATTATAAAGGACAATTGAAATAGAAACAAATCATGATACAATGATCTAAAACTTATGGATTTTAGAGAGACAGACATTAAAAAATAAGGTTGAAAAATAAGCAAATTACTGAATTCTTAACACTTCTCATGTTGAAACTGTTTCCAAAAAAGACTTCCCATGTCAGCAAAGTAGGACAGGATCCTGACCTCCTTCAGTGTCTCTCCAAAGATGCTCATGTCTATGACCCACAAACCCGTTTCCAAAGAGCCTCGGAAAACAAAGAGAAAATGCTTTGTGATGCAGGCCTGTGATCTGGCAGCTCAGAGGTACATTGCTCTTAAAGTAGTCGAAAAGACAGCGAACTCAAATAATGTACTCAAAGTTCAGCTTAGCTGGAAAAAAAGAAAAAATATCTAATGTATTAGAGTTAAGAAAATCCTAAATTTAATATTAATTAATGATACTTTGAAACTCAAAATCTAGTTTAAATATTAACAGAATGACTTGGTAGCAGTAAAGATCACTACTTTTAATTTTTAAATAATTTTTAATTGCACAGAGAGTATATGAGTCTATTCTCATTTGGAAATTAGAACATCTCAAAGAAAATCAAAGACCCTCTGACAATGACCCTTAATCCAGATCCCCTTTTTGCCTCTCTGGGAATAACAGCATGTGGCCTTATTCTTCCAGACCTTCCTTATGCTTTACATAGATGTGTACTTGCCTGTGTAGACACATAGGACTCTAATTTCTTTTCTTTGTTTTATACATATGGCAGGGAATTAATCAAGGTTCAGACCAGAAGAGATATCACACTTGCCAAGCTCCACAGCTCAGTCGTGCCAGGCAATGTGGCAAAGAACATGCCTGGAGATGGCATGTGAGGCAGAGGCTCTATTGGAGAAGTGACTGCAGGGAAGGTCCAGTGGTGACAGCTGAACCAGTGGCACCTCCATCCCTTACAGTGCTTTGCCAAGCAGTGCTCTATTGCCCTCATGGCATTTTTTTGCAGTGGTGGCTGGGTGAATGAATGACACATAACATTTGCACAGGACCTTCTACCCCAGTCACCACTGAGGGAGGTTCTATATGTTAGGCTGCAGGAGCTGTGACATCATCAGCATTAACTTGCTTGGTTTGCTTGTATGTCCAGCATCCCAAGGGGCAACATTTTGATATACATTGGAAAAGTAATCATAGTAGGTGAATTTCTACATGAAAAATTAATGTTCCCTAGTTCTCAGTATGTATGAGAGAAAGCCACAGTCTTTCAAAATAATATAGATCTGGACATTCAAGCCCAGGCTTGTTCTCAGTGTTGCCTTAGCATGACTAGTTTTATGAGATCAGAAAGGGGACATTCAGGGACATGGTGTTTTACTCTCTCCCTTTTCTTTAAGTATGGTACAACACTCAAATGGAAAATTGAAGATAATTGATTGCAAGCAGTATATACAGTAGTTTGGGTAGGGTTATGAGAACCAACAGGAGATGGAAAAGGAACTGAGGGCTATCAAAAGCAATGAGCTCTTCTCGTCCTTATGCCAACAGGGCCATGAGAAGAAAGGGAGTTCTAGAATCACAAGTAAGCTACAGCGGCAGAAGAGGGTGTCACCCTCTTCCCTGTGAGTAACACAGCCTGCTTCTCTAGCTTATCACAGACTTTTCCTGCATCCCAAGAGACCACCGATCATCCCAAGTTTTGGTGCCCCAAATAGCACTGAAACTGAACCTTAGCAGACTATTCAACTAATCTGTCAGTTCCTTGTAAGTGGTGGGGCATGTGGATAGACTAATGGATACTCACTATTATGCTCACATTGCTATCTAATGTGTCCCTTATTCAGTCATAATGTTGCATAGATATCATATGAATTGATAAGTTGTTCTATAATATAAATTCACAGATGATTAGGCTGAGAGAAATGTTGAATGTTTATCACTCAGGCCTTGGTCAAAGAAATAGTATCACTATAGTGATATAGAAAAAGGTATTACTTATTAGAATTAGACTTTGTACAATGATGGAAACCATTAAGCAGTCCATGTAAGTCTGTTACCACTGAACCTCATGCCAGGCCTGAAGACAGTGAAGCCAACACTATGGAAGATGTGTCATCCTTAAAGGAAAGGAAGACAGTAAAGCACCATGGCCTTGAGATGCCCCTCTGGGTTCCCAAGAACCCAATGAAGCCAAGTGAAGAAAGAGAGTGCCTGGGCCAGATGAGTAGGAAAATGTAATCTTGAATGATACCTTTTCTCATGCACACTGGGAACTAGGGAAAGCTACTGTGAAAAGTTGCTTTTTGCATGTGCAGCAGGAGAGTTGCTCCTTGGGATGCTGGTCATACAAGTAAACTAAGCAAACTGATGCTGATGATGATGCTGTTTCTGCAGCCTAACATGTAAAACCCTCTCTGAGTGGGGACAGGTGGGGAACTGAGGGTACTATGGAAAGGATACATGTCCTTCATCTAGCCAGTCAACACTGAATGAAATGCCACGAGGCAGACAAGGCCCTTTTTGGCAAAGCTCCATAATGGACCGAGATGCCATCTGTTCAGCCTCTCACCGCTGAACCTCCCTGTAAGCATTTCCACAATAAAGTCCTGTGACTCATACACTGTCTCTGGGTATTTTCTTTGGTTTCTCAGCAACTCATCCCACTGCAATGGAACAAGTGTGCTGTGGTTTGACACAAGGGCCAATGGACATGAAGCAGAGACCAAAGATAAACTAGTATTGGATCTGACTCTCAGTACCTCAATTTTTTTTTTTTTTGGTACTTGGGATTTAACCAGGGGCACTCAAACACTGAGCCACATCCTCAGCCCTTTTTTATGTTTTCTTTAGAGACAGGGTCTCACTAATTTTCTTAGGGCCTTGCTAAGTTGCTGAGGCTGACATTGAACTCCTGATTCTCTTGCCTCAGCCTCCTGAGCTGCTATTACAGGTGTGTGCCACTGGGCCTGGTTCAATATTTCCAATTTTGATGATGAAGGTAACTGCATAACCTGGGGACTTTCATCATAATCATGTTCTTCTATCTGGAGGAACTGAAGGGAGAGAGCCAGCAGGAGGTAGGAACTGCAGGCCTAGGTGCTGTTCCACGCCATTAGTGTGAGCCAGCACACCAGAAGCCACTCGTGGAAATCAGTTTCAAACCAAAAATGAATGTTTCAAACCAAAAATGAATGTTTCTTCAATTCCACATCCAAAAATCCCACAAACGTTTCTTGTGGTGAGATTCAGACACAGAAATATACTAAACAAAAAGGAAGATGAAGAAATAGGCTAATAATGCTAATGGAAATTGAGTGAGTTTGGGTAGTGTAATGCTAATCAAGAAAAGTCATGATGTTTTCTTAGTTCCTTCTTGGCATTCTAAAAATAGCTCACACAGCTTTGAGATCTCTATCAAAACACTATGCATCCATTAGACTCATGTGAGTGCTCTCAAGATTCTAACCTCCATGCACGGCCTGGCAGAGTGACAAAGGGAGTAGAGTGTTTGCAAGTTGCAAGAAAGAGAAAGAAGCCCCTTTAATGTCCCCTCTTGGATTACAGCCAGAAATTCATGTATGTGAAGCATATTCCTGGTAAAAAAAAATGACAGAGAGGGAAATTTTCCCTGTTCTAAAGGCTTTAAAGTAGCCTGCCCTTGGGGATTCAAGATGGCGGGCTAGAGGAAGGCTGCATTACTACTTGCTCCGTGGATTCCTACTTGCTTGGGATTCAAACAGCAGAAATATTGCTCTCAATGAGATTTTATATTCAAATTACATATAAGAGGTCCCCAGTCACTGTTCCGGAACCAACTCCACTGGGCCGAGGTTGGCCTGGCTGCAGGCAGCTACCAGCTGGGAGCATGGGACCCCAGCAGCAGCTTTGGAGTCACCAACCGGGTTGGTGCTTGGGCCTGGACTCAGGCGCCAGCCACCCAGTGAGTGCGGTATCCCAGTAGCCCTTCCAAATTCACCATTGCGGGTCTGGCTCGGTCCTGGGCTTGGGCACCAACCAGCTAGTGAGTGTGGTGCCCCAGCAGCTGCTTTGGAGTCACCAACTGGGTGCGGGCCTAATCCTACACAGCAGCTAACTGGGAGCATGGGACCCCAGCAGCTGCTCTGGAAACAATACCACCGGGTCGGGCTCGGGCTTGGGCTCAGGCCTGGGCTTGGACCTGACACTGGGCAGCAGCTAGCGGGGTGCAGGGGATCCCATTTCACTTCTGAAACCACCATCGCTGGGCCAGGTTTGGGTCTGATCCCCCGAGCAGCCCCAGCTGTGAACACATACCCCCAAGCCATCAGACCACCATATCCAGCTCCAAGCCCAGGTCTGCACCCTGTACCTGGTCTAGTCTCAGGTGAGCACCCAAGCTGTTGCTGACCTTGTAACAGCAACAGGTTACCTTTGCCCACAAACATTGATTATCCCTGACTTGGAGGCAGTGGGACAGCATCCTTCTTGGGACACAGCATTACCAAGTGCCTGACAGGCATCAGACTTTCAATAGGAGAATACTGAACAATAGGAGGTTTGAATAGTACAATATAATTTTACTGCAGAGCTTTCTTTCTCTTTTTCTTTTGTCTAAATAGTAATATTCAGCCATAAAGAAGAATAAAATTATGGCATTTGTAGGTAAATGGATGATGTTGGAGACTGTTATGCTAAGTGAGATCAGCCAATTCCAAAAATCCAAAGGCCGAATGGTCTCTCTGATAAATGAATGATGAT
>JAJEJO010052375.1:0-79527 GCA_020662805.1 Glaucomys volans
GCAACTATGGTAAGGGATTTACATGCCTTACATTTATTCCTCACAGTGTCCCCATGACATATTATATCAGTTATGACTTAATATGTCCCCATGACTTAATATATCAGCTTTACAGCTGAAGAAACTGAAGCTCAAAAATGTTAAGCAATTAATTAAAGGCACACAGCATTATGTTAAAACACAGCCTTTCAGGCCACATAGTACATCTACCATAGTTTAGAGAGTTTGTTTGCTAATAAGAACTGAGATTCAAACTCAGATCTGAATCAGAAGTCCTTGCACTCTCCTAAGAGACGAACAAATACCCCTTCTAGTGGTAGTCTCCTGCTGGTGGTAGGAGGAGAGAGAGGGGATGAAGAGTCTCTAAGTCATTATCTCTAAGTCATGGGGCACCAATAGTGTCTTCTCCAAAATTCTTTGAACTTAGTCCCCACTTCAGCAGTATTAAGAGATATGGCCTTTGGGAGGTGATTAAGTCTCAAATACAGGATTGAACCCTTACAAAAGAGCTCCAAGTTAAATGGAGTGACCTCTTACTCATTCTCCTTCTGCCTTGTGAAGACACAGCATCTGTCCCCTTCAGAGGAAAGAACAAAAAGACACTATTTTTGAGACAGAGCACAGTAGCCCACATCAAACACCTTGATCTTGGTTTTCTCAGTCTCCAGAACCATGAGAAACATCTTTCTTATCTTTATACATTTCCCAGTCTCAGGTATTTTGTTATAGCAGCACAAAACTGACTAAGGGAGATACTGAGGAGGCCAGATTGGCAGGTCCTTAATCTGTAATCCAGGTCCTCAGGAATCAGAGCATTACTGAGCAACCACTCATGGTATCATGCCTCTTCCAACTGGAATTGCCTTGGTCACTGCATCTGACCGAACCTGGGTGTTCTTCATTGAGTCCTGTTAGTCCTTGTTTCCTCAGTGACCAGCTGGACTGCCTATGTGCTTGTGATGACCTCTGCTTTCCATATACTCCTCCTCTGCTGCCAGGACTGGTACTGCCTCACTGCTCTGCTCTTCCCCTTAGATACAGAGGCTCTCTCTTTGTTTTGGTCTCACCGTGTATGTGTCTCCTGCTGTGAGTGCCTTAGGAAAAAAATTTAATTGATATTAAAAAATTGAAACTTGGAGAGGAGGGTGGAGATAGATAATTCACCTAGGATAGCATAGTCAAAAATGAGCATATAATTACTGTTTTAAAATAAGGTGTCAGGAAGCAAGATTGATTTAAACTTGACATCTGTTTACACACACTGATCTGTCATCTGAAGCATGCATGGGGTCAAAAGAGCTACCTTCTGTCACCATGACAGCTTGGCTCTGCTGCAAGAAGCTCCTTGTGCTTCTGCAAGGGGGCAGCAAGATGCTTGCCAATCATGTGCTGTGTCTTACTCCCTCTCTTCCTCAACCACCATATTCTGCATACCTACTATGTGCTTGATACTATTCGAAGTACCTACAACAAACAGGCAGTTTGAGGTAGTGAGAAAGAGTGTGACCAAAAAGGTAAAGGCATAGGCTTTGGAATTAGAAAGACTAGACTCTGAATTCTATCTGTCATTTCTGAGCCAGCAAGTCACCTCAAGTCTCTTAGCCTCAAATTCCTTATCCATAAAGCAGAGACAATAGCAGCAGTTCACTCCCAGAGAGCTATTACATTACAGGGGTTTGTATTCAGGACACTCACCCAGGACCAGATACCCAGGATGCTCGCCCAGGACCAGAACAGAGTAGATGCTTAGCACATGGTGGTCATGGTCAGTGCTAATGTCAGGCAGTCCTGACCCCATCACACTTGGGAAAGGAAAGATGGTTCAGTTAATGAACGATCCACTGGGTATTGGTTTGTGTCAGACGCTGTGGGTGTTCAGAGGGAGTGGGGCAGCTCTCCAGGAGGGTGCAAAAAGATGTCAATGATGAGGGGAGATCTGAATGACCTTCAGAAAGTTTCTGTGCAGGAATAAGTGAAACTCTGGGAAGTGAGCGCTACACAGAGGACATCTTCTACACCTCTCACAGTGTTCTCTGTACACATTCTTACTCGCCTGGTGGGTCTCTGGTGGAAGCCTACCCCTGTTTGGTGGATCCTCAGTAGACTTTTCCTTAAATATGAACCTTACCCCATGTTGGCACTCAATTGGCTTCTACTCTTTTAGATTGTGTTTTTTCCTTATATAGATGTTTTCTTCTTTTCCCTTTCTTTAAGTGCTTACATTTTTAAGTCAGATTTATACAAGCATATATTTTTAAAAATCCAAATATATCTGCATGGTTCTTATGTCAAATAGCATTTTCTCATGCCCTCCTACCCGGTCTCCTCCTCCAGAGGCAAACCTTTTGCCTTTCAGCTGATCGCCCTGGCATAGGCTTCTCTTTCTCCAAAACCCTGGCTGGTTTGCTTCCCTGGGTTTGTTGGCTTTGCCACATTCCCTGCACTGTGTGGAGAAGGAGTTTTAGCTTTCTTTCCCCTGATCCCTACAACTACATACACACGCATACCTCACCTCCTCCAAGTCCTTCCCTATGATTTGTCAAAACTTTGGTTACATCAATATTGTTGTTTAAATTTGTATGATTATGTGTGATGATTAATTTCATGTGTCAACTTGTGTCTAGGCTATGGTACCCAGGTATTTGGTCAAATGACAGTCTACCTGTCACTATGAAGGCATTGTTTAGATAGGATAACATTCAAATCAACAGACTTCGAGCAAGGTAAATTATTCTCCATAAAGTGTGTAGGTGGGCCTCATCCTATTAGTTGAAAGCCCAAACAGAAAAAGACATCTCCCTAAGAAGAGGGAATTCTGCCTCTAGACTGCTTTCAGACTTGAGCTTCAGCACAATTTTCTTGGGTCTCCAGCCTGCCAGCCTACCTTGCAGATTTTGGACTTGCCATCCCCTACTAGTTTGTGAGCCAAAATAAATCCTTTTTTCTATGTGGATCCAACTAGCTCTGTCTCCCTGAAGGACCCTGACTAATATACTATGCAAACAGTACTCACAGCTGAGCCATGAAAATAAACAATTACTTTTCTTTTTATTTCTCTGCCCAATTCCTTCCTTTTCCTAAAAGTAATAGTTGTCTTATTTTGTTGTTGATGTTTGCAGAGTTTCCTATTTACTTGTCACTAATTTGATCCCAATCTCTGCTGATTGTCTAAATCTCCCTTGAGACAGGCAGATGCCTGATGTTTCCTCTCAATTTCATCTTCCTGAAGTAGTCTCTCACCATCAGGCTGGCTTCATGGATAAGCTGTGCAGTTTCACAGGCTCCCTTGGGTTAATGCTCTCATATCACCATCTTTAAATTCTTAATAATCTTTTTAACAAAGAGCCCCTTGTTTTCATTTGCACTGTGCCCTGAAAATTATGTAGTCCCCCTATCAACCAGAGCATTCCGATCAGTTCTGATCTAGACAGGTGCACAAGAGACTCCCTGGGAGACCTAGGTTATCTTCCTTTACCAATAATAGAGGTGACCTTATACTTCCTTATGTTGGTTCTACTGTTCCCTCAACAAAATAAAAGCTTCTTGAAAGCAAGAGCATGCTTTCTCATTTTATTTCCAAGTCCACTTAGCAGAATGCCCCAAGCATAATGGTATATGTGCATGTGTGTATATGATCCGGGTGAACTGTTTAAATAGATGGGAGGAAGTCTGTGGAAAGACATTCCAGGAAGGACATATGAAGGAACAGAAGAAATCAGGGAGGTGGGGGTGTATCTTTGGTGGATGGGAAGCAGTGAGGAAAGCAGCATGTCTCTGACAGAAGACGGCAAATTGGAACCAATGGAAAATGATGTTGAAAATTACGCGGGAGTCAGTGGTAGGGAGACTTGCATGCCAGACAAGGAATTTTCTACAGACTTGTAGGCCTCCAAGGACTTATTTCCCCATCTAATGACATCTGATATGTGTAGTTAGAGAAACTCCAGCTGGGTAGAATTTCACACTTCCCTTTTCTTGGCACTGAAATAGGTGCATGGGGTAGGAATGGGTCGGGGGGAGAGAGAGCCTAGCAACCGAAAACAGGGAGCCCATAAGAGAGCACTTCCTGTGAATTTTAAAACCCAGCCTAGTACAGAAGCAGAAGCAAAACTGTCAGAACTCTGGAAGATAGCCAGGCAGGTCTGGATAATGCTACGTCTAGGCAGAGAGACCCCAAACTGGCAGCTCTGTAATCACTAAATTCACACACTTAAAAACCGGCAACCATTAGCACCTCTTATGTGCCTGTGAACCTCATGGAAACCAGCACCAAGGAAGCCCAAGGAAACTGGGCTTGCCTTCCAGAAATTTCCATACTGCTGTGGCTGTTTCTGGAGAATGTGAAGATGAGTGGGCTAATGGGGACCTCTTGCTGTCTGAACCTCAGCTACCACATGTGTGATGTGAAGTCCTCGAACTTTCTCCACATGCATGAAGAAATAAAAGCACCTTTCAGAATGCCTGGCAATATCATTCCAAAATGCATGTTAGCATTCTTAAAAAAAAAAAAAGAAGATATTTACAAGGTTTTGGGAAGAACTTAACTGATACTGGACAGAAATGCAGCTGTTTTCCATACTAAAAGAATGTGGAAATATGTTTGTGGTGGCACTCTTCACAATAATCAAATTCTGGAAGCAACCCAAAAGTGTATCAACAGGACTGCTGGCACTATGCTGTGATATTATTCGTAGCATCCACTACATGCAGCTATATACATAAATAAGCCACAACATGTGATAACATGAATGAATCCCATGAATGTGACACTGCACAACAGAGACCTAGGTGTACGTACTGCAGTTTCACTTACCTAAACTTCGAAAGCACAAAGGGGTTTGTTAGGTCTCAGAAGTCAGTCTAGTGGTTCTCTTCAAAAGCAGTGACAGTGCAGGGCCATGTGGGGTAGCTTCTGGGATGCTGGCAATGTTTAATCTCTTCACCTGGACACTTGTCATATTAGTATAACTTTGCAGTCATCTGCTTTAAGTAAAACACAGATAGATTGAAAGTCCAAGGGTGGGAAAAGATGCGCTGTACGAAGAACAGGCTTTAGAAAGCTGTTTTGAATGCCAGCTACATTAATATCAGATAAAATAGACTTCTGGATAGGAGTGGCATCAGAGGTAAAGGGGGACAGTTCATGATGATAAAAGGATCAACTCAGAAAAGACTGCAAGGTGGCCGTGGCTGTGGCCAGAGATGGGGGAGCTGGGGCAAAGCCCTTGCAGGAAACAAGTGTCAGTAATGGAAGGTGCTGAGACTTTCCTCTTGCATGGTTGACTACAGGAATCTGAATTTGTGAAACAATAGGCTGCATTAGGAACAATCTTTTACAGAGAATGAACCAGCAGTGGAAGAGAAAATACTACAAGCTGGCTGACTGCTGAAGATGAGGTTTTATTTTTGTGGCAGGCATCTGTGGGATCTGTAATAGAAGTGCTTGGCTGTGGCGAAAATGATCACTCCATAAATATGCTTCCTACTAACGGGAAAGCACAGAGTCCTGTTCTAATGTGGCACCTTCTCAACTGTTCCCGAATGAGCCATTTGTCTGCAAACGTGAGTTCGCCCAGTCGGTCTGCCTTGTAAGAATGCTTTCTGCTATCTCTGTGTAAAGGGAGTTTTAAGGTTTGGAAAGCAATGTGCCCTTGGTCGACAAGAAATTCCTGAGGATTTCCTTGATGAGTCAACTTTGTTGTCACCAGAAGAACTCAAGGCAGCAAGTAGAGGAAATGGTGAATATGTATGGTATTATGAAGGAAGAAATGGGGGTGGCAGTAATGATGACGGAACTAACAGAGAGCTGGAAGATGCTTTTTGCAAAGGTTAAAAAAAATGTTAATTGCTAGTTTTCTATATGTTGCTGATCTTCAAAATTATGGTTCAGTATAGGAGAAACAAACATGGATATCACAGGAAGATTAAACAAGATATAATAAATATGCCAAAGGAGGGAGTAGCTTGACTTAGGGAGAACTGTGAATTTAGTACTGTAAACCTAGAGGTGAGAACTCTGCCAATGGAGCAAACAGCTTATCCCCACAGAGTGGAGCTTCTGTTCAGCCCCCAGAGTCTCCTGCAAGGCCCCCAACATTGATAGCCAGTTAACTGGCCCTGCAACACCATCCCTTGAGGCAGGCACTTCTCTGGAAGACTCTTTTGCTCCTTTACAACTTGATGGAGACAGCATAGCTGAAAGGAGTAATGGGGGGAAGGAGAAGAAGAACATGCATCACCAACCTCAGGCAGGGTACACAACACCTCCACTGAAGAAATCAAATCAGATGCTGGTAATGAAAGTGAAGACGTATCTGTGTGGTTGCACAGTGCTCCTGACCCAACAGAGACTTTTGGTTCCTGATGCAAACCAGACAGTAGCAGATCAAATAGCAGCTAATCTATTAAGTAACAAGGGCTGGAATAGTGAGGGTCAGTGTTTGATCTAGAAGGCCTAATGGACACAGCATGGTAACTAAAATTCAAATTTAAAAAGTCTTGGTCAGGGGTGAAATGGTTATCTGTAAATCTCTACCCACATAATATTATACTCATCCGTAGTAGTGCATTTTAGGAGTTGGGGTGAGAAGGGGTGTGAGAAGAATTGATCTGAAATTTAAAAGTCTAACGTGTCTCTGCTGAGAAATGTGTTCAATGTAAGGAACTTGGGTGTTAATAGTTGAGAGTTGTTTAATAACAATCCATTTTCTTGATGTTTGTTTTACTTTATTTTGTTTTTGTTTGTTTACTTTTATTTTATATTTCTTCGGTTTTTTTGGTCAGTGTGCCTGTATTATCTGTGCATTAGTTGTCCTCATCTGACTCTTGCATGATCTTATTTTTCTGCATGGATTGGCATAAAATCATTATTAAAATTTGGCATCTGTGAGATGTTTGGTATCATTATGAGCAGGAAGCTTAATTTAATGTGGAAATAGATGTGAATTTAGGATTTAAAAATAGATGAATAATGACTATTTTATAGTAAAGTTATTGAAATGGAATTGTAAAGAAGACAGCTAGCAACTTGTATTTGAGAATCTTTGTAACGTATTTCATGGTGTTTTCATAGACTCTTCTGGCTAGTCCTTGTACTTTGAGGTTTCTCTTGGTCTGCATTTTTCTTTTTGATTAAAAATTTATAATTTAATAAATACTAGAGTTTATTGAAAAAAAGGATCAATTCATCCGGAAGTAATAATCCTACATGAGGATTACAATGCCAAATGAGGTTGCTTTGGAATACATGAAACAAACACTTATAGAACTAAAGAGAAAAATAGGCAAAGCCTTTGTCTTCGGTGATTTGTTTTTAAAGACTCTTCTCTTAGTAATTGATGTAACAAGTGGAATAATTTTAGTAAGGATATAGAAGTTCTTACCTCACCTGATCTAATGTGCAGGGGACCACCTGATCTAATGTAGAGGGGATCTAATGTATTCTCCCATCACTGCAGAATACATTTTCTTTTTTTATTCAAATGTACATGGAACCTCAACCAAGACAGACATTCTGGGAAATAAAACAAATGTTAACAAATCTTAAAAGAATGCAGTTCAATGGAGTATGTTTTATGATTCTATAGTAATATTTTAGAATCCAATAGCAATAAGATAGGAAATCCATGAATATTTGGAAATTAGGTCACTTCTAAATAAGTCATAAGTCAAGCAAGACATCACAAAGGAAATTGGAAAATAAGCTGAGTAATTATAAAATCACGACATACTAATATCTGCAAAGTGCAGCTACAGCAGTGCTCGGGGAAAATTTATGCCTTTGCATGCATTCATTACAAAAAAAAGGAGGGTTTAAAAATCTATGCTAGGAGTTAGGGTTGTAACTCAGTGGTAGAGCGCTTGCCTAGCACATGTGAGGCACTGGGTTCAATCCTCAGCACCACATAAAAATAAATAAATAAAATAAAGATATTGTGTCCATCTACAACTAAATATATTTTTAAAAAATCTATACTAAAAAGATTAAATAAATTAAAAGGAAATAGAAGGGTATAATAAAAAGTGAAGCAGAAATTAGTGACAAATGAGAGTGAAATGACAAAGCCAAAAGTTAGTTCTAGGAAAAGATTAACAAAAGTGATAAACCCTAGAAAGACTGATCAACAAAAAGTACATGTTGCGAATATTGATAATGAGAGAAGGAATATGCTACTGGTCCTACAGACATTAGAAGAGGATAAAAACCCATATCAAGAACAATTTTATGCTTAAAAAAACTATTTCTTGAGAAACACCACATACACAAACTGACACAAGAAGAAATAGAAAATATGAATAACACATTATTTTAAGAAATTGAATTTGTAATACTAATTTTTTAAAAAAATAAGTCTTCCCACAAAGAAACCTCTGGGCAAGATCCTATAGACTTCCTCTTTTTGCATCTGGCACCACAAAGGAAATACTTGGGATGGTAGCTGTACCCTAAGGCTCTATTCCTGAATGAATACAGGAGCAGAGCACTCCCTCCCACCCCCAACACAAGGATGCGACACAGCACACACCATTGGGATTCAGGTCTTAATATACAACACACCCATCCATTCCTAGATTGTAGAGTCTACCTTGATTGGGCAAAATAAGTTGGGGCAAGAGGAACTAGGTTGACCCCACTTGAGTTAGACTAAAACTAGTATCAGAGCTGAAAATTATTCTGTCTCCACAGCTTAACTCTAGTATCCAGTTGTCTACGTTTTCCATGATTGGTTTAACTTTGGAAACAGAATGTTAGAACACAAACCCTCAAAAATGGACCACCTCAAATCAGGACACAGAGAAATGTGGCTCAGAAAAAGGAACATGACTGAAGAAGTTTCATTTCCCATATGATGGGTCAATAAGATAAGGTTCCATTTTTAAGTTTGATACATTAAGCAATAGAATTTACATATGCAAAGTAATGTTATAAAGATAACCTCCGGAGAATAAGGAAGAGGTCACAGAATCACCAATCAAATGTCATGGAGGAGGGAGAAACAGAAGCATAACAAAATAGCAAAACAATATAGAAAAAAAACTGGAAAAGCAAAGAGTAGGAGAAGTAGAAAAGAAAAGCTAAATCAACCAGGAAGTGTTAAAGCAAAAAAAAAAAATTAGCATAATTAGACAAGGAGAAATATATTTATTATAATACATAAAAAATAGAGATAACCTATAAAAACTTAAGATGGGGTAAAATAAATTTAAGTTGAACTTTCCTCCAAATTATTTCTTGAACAATGTTTTGAAAACTTGGAAATCTTTTGATTTTATTCCAGATGACAGGAGGTCATTGAGAAGCTTTAAGTAGGAAAATGACATGAAATAGTTATATTTTAAAAGATCATGCAATAGCTAACTAACAAAAGGCCTGATAAGATCATGGAATCTGTGCAGAAGGTATGTTGTAGCAGGTGAGGAGCCAGGTAAGAGGCTATTTCAGTGGTGTGAGGAAACATAGTGATGGCTTCGACTTGGTGGCACAGTGGAGATGGAGAGAGTGGATAGGTTGGAATCTCCCTAGAGGGAGTGCTAACAGGATTTGCTAAGGGATTGCCTAAGGCATGGGGCTGAAGGAAAGAGAGTAATCAAGGATCACTCCTAAGCATGTGTCTCAGCACCTGCAATGGTATTGTACCATTAATTGGTTGGAAGAGGTTGAGCAAGGACTGACTTTGGGGCATTCCCTATACTGAAAGGTAAAGCAAAATGAACATGGAAAATAAATAACAATATCAAAACTATTGACTTTGCTATTTTAGTTTAGCAATATTTTGCTGAAGATGCCCATCGGCTATCCAAGTAAAGATGTCATAGAGGCAATTAGAGATTGTTCTTAATAATTCTGCACCTAACTCTTGTGATCACAAATTGCATCATGTTTCTAATCTAAACCACTTATGGGGGCTGAACAGCCAAACTCACCACCCGATTCTCTCAGGTCACAGTTCCCCTCACGCTCAATTCCATCTAAACTTCATGGAAGGAGCTAGAGGAAGAAACTGCTTCTCCTTAGAAAGTTGAGGTGCTATCAGTAGAAGAGAAAAATGGATATTGGGTAGGAAAAATAATGGATTCTCCTTACAAAGCATCATTTGTAAAGATGAAGGGTATAATCTATAATAAAAATGTAATTGCTACAACTTTTTATGTACTTAGCAGCATAGAATCAGCATACGTAAGGCAGTCTGAAAGTAAAAGAAGGAACATATAAAAACAAAACCAAAGAAGAACATTTTAACAAACCTCTATTAAATGTTCATTTTAACTTTATTAAAATTAGATTTTGATTTTACATATTTAATATAATTTCTTTTAGGGCCAGAGTTGGTGTCCAGTCATGGGAATATTCGAAGGTAGGCATATTTGGAGGCATGCATGATTATAGTCAGCAGAATAGGGGCAGACAAAATAAAAAATCTTGGCACTCCAAAAACTGATTTCTAGCTTATGTGTTTGTTTTGAGGAAACGTCTTAGAATAGTTTTGGGCATGTTTAGCACCAAGGAAGGTGCATCATGCACCAAGGCTAATATTTTTGTTACTCTGTTTTTCAGAGTTCTCTTAAATAAGGCCTTGGAAGCAAAGGGCAGAGTCACAGTGTGAGGTCAGGAATTAATTACTGGGCTTTGGGTTGGGCACATATGCCAAAGTGAGAAGTTCAAAACAAGAAAGAAGTTGGAGCCCAGAATTCAGAACCAGGGATATAAGCAAGTTAACAAGACTAAAAACTCAACAGGAGTTGAGCTCAATTACCTGAGCTTCTAGGTATATAGTTAGCACCTACATAATAATGTGTGTAAGCAACTCTCTGTTGTAGGTCATGGACTACATTTTCTAACCATTATATAATTCAATCTTCTCAGTAACCCCAACATAAGATATTATCATTTGAATTTACAATGATGAATCTGAGCTTTTAAGGAGGTAAAATCAATTGCTTGGGTCAAGAAGTTGGGATGCCGAGGAATGAGATTGAGGTGCACAGGTGCGCCAGCTCGCTCCCTGTGTTGAAAGCCGAGCTTCATGGGTCTTTTCCCTCCCCTTATTAGATGACAGACCCATCCTTCCCTTGAAATATGTAGTATGGGATCCAGTGAAGGTCGGAGACATATGAATTCCAAGACAGACTGATGGATTCTTCCCATAGGATAAAGCAGTTATTAACAATTGTGTTTTAGGTGAGAGAAAAGTTTCTTCAGAAATCTCTCCACACTGAACTCTAAGATACAGGCTGCTGCCACACCTAGAGGCCATTCTAACCTAAATCCGACTCTCACTTTCTGCCCTCCTCACATCCCCCACATCTGGCTTCCCTAGGAATTCAGGTCGAAGGCCTGAGTGTTTTAGACTCAACTTCCTTCATTCCTGGAAAGGCCACACAGCAAAAATTACTCCTCTTGTTCATCTCCCCCCAAACCTCCATGCTCCTCCTTGATGAATAACTACATTTCAAGCAAGAGAAGTTGTGTGATTGTTGCTACAGTTTGTGGACAACAGTGGACTTAACAAATTTACTTCTTGGTGGATGGTCTTCATCTTAGATGGCTATTTATCTTGGCTTCACCATGGTCTTTAATTTTCTGCACACTTATGAAAGAAGAGTGGGTAAATCAAATCAAATTAGGGCTGGACCTTGCAGTCTGGTTCTCCCCATTGGAGGTTCCTGGGCCAAAACTTAAAAATCCACTGGTCTCCTGAGTCCTGGGAACGGTAACAGCCACACTCTTCAGTACATTCCTGTGGAGTTTTAATACAGAACTTCAGTCCCTCCAGCAATAGATTCATTCTTGTATTCATTCTCATTCTTTCACTCCATCTCCTCCTTTCCTTCCCCTCTCTATCTAGGGTTCAATCAACTTCCCAGAAAAAGCCACAATGTAATAAGCCTAAATCGATGTTAAGATTCACTGCACAGTGTATAGTTGCCAATTTAGTTTTTCTAAGAGAAAGGACAGAAATTATTAAAGAATTATCCAGCTTTGTTGAGACCCAGGCAATTAGTTCCTTGAATGCTGCAGAACCATTTAAAGCATCCATTGCTTATTTGCAGAATTAAAAAGCTGTGGCTATTATTTCTTGTTTAACAAACTTTGACCACACTCAGACTGGGGAGCTCTATACAAAAGATGTACAGGCCTGAAAAAAAAATTTTTTTTTAAAACTGATTAAATTTTAACCAGCTGCTGGGCAGATAGTTTGCCTGAGGCACATTTGTCAGTTTCAAAGGGTCTTTTTATTAATTTTGCATTTTGTATTTTGTTAGTGGAAAGAGCTCCCTCTTTGGGGACTGCCAAAAGCTATAGGCTGCGAATCTTCAAGCAGCCCAAGGACGCTTCTGAGAATGCCAAGTAGATTTGGATTCGCGAGCACTCCCCATTACATGAGCTTTATCAGTCCTAAAAATATATTTAACTTTAGGGGTGAGTTATTTGAATTAAGTTTACGGGATCTCCATTGACTCTGCTTTGGTTAATGTGAATCCTGCTTTTTGTCTGTTAAACTAAACCTGACCTTGCTGTGTGAACTTGAACAATTTACTTTACCTCTCTGAGACTCGGGTTCCTGGGATATAAAGGAGGTTTAACTTTATGGGTCCTGCAGCACTGGATTAGCAGCTTTATGATTGGCTGGGGGATTCTGACATGGTAAAATTCTCATGTAGTTTTCTCTTTTGTAAATGGAATGTGGCAACTGAGCCAGTTATGAGCTATCATATTAATGACAGTGATAATAATTATATCATTATTACAATTAACTAGAAATTTTACTAATTTTTTTTGTATGCCAGGTTCCATGTTAAGTACTTTATATGTATTTGAACATTTATTTTCCCAGAGAAAACGTCTAATGTGGCAGCCATCATCATTCACATATTGTAGATGAAGCAACCAAGGGTATGAAAGGTTAAAAAATTCACCCAAAGTTCTATTAGTCGGTAGTGGCTGAGCCAGGATTTGAAGACCAGCCTGATGCCACAGGTTTTGCTATGTCAAAATCTATTTCTATCTTCTGGATGTTAAGATCAACTTCTATTTCTGGACTAGAAATGTGCTCTGGTTTCATGCAGATGTTTCCCAATTTCAGATCTGCCTGGGATTGGGCTTGGTGAATGTATTGATGCCCAACTCAGTGGTGTCCTGGAAGATTCACACAGGCTTCGGCAGCTCCAGGCTGGAGGGGCCGCCCGCAGCGCTGAGACAATTTGTGAAGAGGAGACAGAACTCAGGGGTTAAATGGAAAATACAAACCTCTTCTGTGATGCTGGGAATTTCATAAGTTCCACTCAGGCATCTTCAAACAGCATTAAATACAAAGTAAAAAAGTCTACCCTCGGGCTAGAATTTGTAGACGACTTACCTGCAGGAGAATATGGCTAAATTTCTGCCTGAAGACAAAGAATCAGGGCTTAGATTTACAAAGTGGAAGGAAAAGCAAGGTGTGTGTGATTTTTTTTTCTGAATATATATTCCTTTTTGTATGGCAACTTTTTATATATATTTTATACATAAATATATCATTTCACCAGTGAAACTTTTTATGCCAAATCAATACTTGACTGACTGACTTCTGCATTATTTAATGTCCTTACCTATCGGGAGGGACATGATACCATCAGCGTCAATGTGATCTTTAAATTCCTGCAGAGGATTCTTTTACTTAGCCTCTGAAGGCAAATTCTCTGGGGTATGTTGCTCTATGATGAACGTGGCTTTGTATTTTTTTAACCAGGTGGTGCTGAGGATTGAACCCAGCCTTGCACTTGCTAAGTATGTGCTCTACCACTGAGCTGAACCCCCAGCTGAATGTGGCTTTTTTGCTTGCTGCTCATCTAGCTTGAGTTCTTTAATCAGGATGACTTAACCTATTGATCAAGAAACGGGAAGAGCAAATCTCACAAAGTTTTTGTGTGATACTTGGGATGTAGTAGTGTAGATAAGTCTCAAGAGGGTTGTTTGATTCTTTTCTTGAGCTAAACTCTCCTGGTTTTCTACAACCAAAATTGGCCTGTTATTCAGTGGACTACAGGAGCAAGATGGAACTTTTGCTTGGGCTGGTCTAAGAACCACAGAGAACTTCCACACCAGTGTTAGCTCCATGAAAGAGAAACACATGCACTTGTAATAACATTTAAAATCTTTTTCATTTGGTAAATACTTATGGACTTAAAGAAAAACAGAAGGCAAAGGAAACAAAATATATCAGACACAGTTTATCATTAGGTATGTCACAAGAATAGAGGAATTTCAGGCTCAGAAAAATGACAGTTTGCAAGGGACTATTGGGAAAATTAGTAGCAACATCAAGCACAGGTTCTGGTTCATTGTTTCTGACCTAGTTCCCTTTCTGTTGAATCTGTATTTCCCAAGGTTTGGATTTCATTTATATAGCTTGAGTCTGTTCCATTAGATTTGTACAAGTTTAGAACTGCTGTTTTCCTGGTGAATGGAACCTTTGCCTTAAGTACGGATCTTCACCATATCTAATATTGCTTATTTTTATAAACAATCTCCAAACTTAACGAATTTAAAGACACACATTTGTTATCATTCAGTTTCTGTGGGTCAGAAGTCTGGACATGGCCTTACTCTACCCTTTCACAAGGCTACTTGTTTTGGGGGTGTTAGTCCAAGATCTGTGGTCTCATCTGGAGGGGCAGGATGAGCTGGGGAAGTATCCTCTCCCATTCTTTTTTTTTTTTTTTTTTGCGGTGCTGGGGATTGAACCCAGGGCCTTGTGCTTGTTAGGCAGGCACTCTACCAACTGAGCTATATCCCCAGCCCCCTCTCCCATTCTTATTCACCAGTTGAGGGCAGCATTCAGTTCTTCATGGGCAGATGGATTGAGGGTCCCAGGTGGTTATTCACTGATGATTGACCACCAGACATTGCCCTCAGAGATTGCTACGTTGAGCTCCTGAAGATGGCAACCTGCTTCCTGAAAGTGTGCAAGCTGAGAAGTGGTGGAGAGAATCTGTCAGCAAGATGGAAGGTATAATATTTTGTAATGTAATATAATCCTCTTTAGGATACATGCATTTTTTAGAGTTTTAAAAAAATCTATTGGTGAATTTTGATATAAGAATATTTTATCTACATTTTTAAAAGACATTTTTGCTGCATACACAAGCCTAAATTCATAGTTGTTTTCACTTAACACTTTGAAGATACTCCTTTATTTTCAGGCATCTTTCAGCTTATTTAGCAAGTTACAGTCAATGTGAAACCTAATTTTATTCGAAAACTTGATTAGACGTTGTTATTTGTTCAACAATATTCTGGATGCATCTGTGAAGTGTTTTTGGATACAATTTGCTTTTAAAAATGGAAGGTGAAATAAAACAGCCTGCTTTCCCTAATGTGGGTAGGTCTTATCCAATCAACAGAAGTCCTGAGTAGAATAGAAAAAAGAGTGTGAAAAAAGAGTCTTCCTATCTGACTGTCTTTGAACTGGCATCTGCAATTTTTCTGTCTTTAGGATTGAACTGAAACATTGGTTCTTTCTGGGTCACTGTCAAATCTCTTGAGGTCAAGGCACTAGCAGATTCAGTAGTGAGGTCCATTGGTTCATTGATGGTGCCTTCTTGTTGTGTCCTCACCTGGTGCAAAGGACAAAGCAGCTCTCTGGTGTCTTTTATGAGAATGCTCCACCCTCCATGAGGGCTCCACCTGCATGACTTAATCACCTCCCAATGGCCTCCTTTGGTAATACTGTAACATTAGTGAATAGATTTCAACATGTGAATATTGGGGGATATATTCAGATCATAGCACCATCCTATCTTTTAACTTCTAATATTTTTAGTTTTATTCTCTGGGTGATATTCCTGATAATTATTTTACTTACTACATCTTCCAGTTCACTAATTTTCTCTTTAGCTTGATCATATTCATTAACATATCATATCTGGTGGGTTCTTAAAAAATTATGTTCAACAATTATATTTTTCATTTCTATTTTGTATCTTTGCTAATGTGTCTGGCTATTTCATAGGGTTTAGTGGCTTGCTTTTTTGTATTTAAAGAATTTCACATATCCCTGGTGTATGTTTTATTAGATAACTGCAATATCTACACTTCTTGTGTGGCTTAGCCTAGGTTTTCCAGAAATTCAAAGTTATATGTGGGAACAGGAGCAAGGGCAAAGGTGAGTGAAATTGAGAAGGAGAGATAGTCTAAATAAGGATGTACTCCCAGCTGGCTGCCATTGTATGTAATTGGCTATTCCATAGCATAGGGCCATTATGCAAGAACGTCTCAAGAAGACATACAAACTACTTCCCAAGGTCATCAATTTAAAAGGATGGTATGAGAAATAATTAGTACATTGGTTCTCCTTTCTCATTGGTCAATGTTTAGGCCATGGAGTATCAACTCTCCCACACTTCTGGTTTCTGAATGTACAGGCAGGATCTCATAGTGTCTCACCCCTTAGCATCACCAGGTAAGGCCTGGGACAGGAAGCAAGACACAGGCAGCATAGGCATGAGGTGAAATACTGTTAGGCTGATCTGTATGAGGCTGATCAGAAGTCACACACAACTGAGCTGGTTCTAATAGCAGCAACCAGAATGTGAGACAGGTAAGGTCAAGTGCATAAGAACAGGTACATAAGAAATGGTCTGATATAGAGTCTAAATCTGGCATTTGTCGTGTTTGTTAATTCTTATTTGTTCATCACAGTTTCTATCCTTGTTTGTTTGGTGGTCATTTGTTTTAACTCTTTGGCAGTTGTTTTTAAATTCTGGGAAATCCCGTGTAGCCTATATTGGAGGACGTTATCATCCAGACACAAAGTGTATTTGCTTCTGCCAGGAGTCAGAAGGTTGCTACCTGCTTGGGACTTCCTAACATTCCAACTTAACATGTCTGAGGATGAAATAACTTCACTGCTTGGCTGGCCTGAGGCACGTTCACCAGAACACAGCACTAACACTGGCCTTTTTATGCCTTCCACATTTGCTTACAGGTCACACTCATCTTTTGATCTTTTTTTTTTTTTTCCTTTTGAATGGAAGAATGGGTGCCTGGAGAGTTTCCTTACTATCTAGGAGTCTGCAATGTATTTTAAATTGTGTTTTATACAGCACACAGTTAGTATGCAGCAGGAGAGCACTCCTGAGTATCTTACTACCACACTCTTAGAATTGTAAGTCACACTTTTTATTATTTTACAAAACAGGAAAGAATGAGAATCACAGTGGCCAAAGCGGAACTTCAAGAGATGGTGGAATATAGCTCTGATCTCATTCTAGATATCTTTTTAAAGGCTATGCATGTGTTCTCATACCTGCTGGACCAATTTCCATGCTTCCAAACTACTAAGCAACTTCTCCTGCTTCCTTGGAGGGAGTTATGTCAGGCTGGCCTTGGAACGGGGAGGAACAAAAGCAATCACCCAAGGTTACTGAAAGCTGTGGCCTAGTGCCTGCTGGGGCATTAGCCACGCTTGACACTCCTCTCTGCAGGCTTGGCTCTGGAGCAGGTGTGTTTTCAAGACAGTGCTGACCATAGGTGTGAGTGACACAGGCAGACAAGTGTGAGACGTGAAAAATACAGGCTTTAGCAGCATGGCCAGGTGTGTCGGGAGCACATCTGGCCCTGGAACTCCAGGAAGCTGTCCTCCTGCTGCTGAAAATGGAGTGGAGTGGGCACAGCACACTGAGGGAGAGCAAAAATCATATGGAAATGAAGTGGAGAGACTCTTAAACACAGGAGGTAGATATGAGACCACCCTAACATTCAGCCCCCTTAAGTGGGTACTAAACTGGAGGAAATTGAGACTTGTCAGCTTGGGTGAGAATGGAAGTGAAATTTGGAGTTCTGGTTCTGTACAAATAACTAAAAAATGCAAAGAGAATAGGATTAGGCAGAAGGTTGAGCTATTTGGCCCTACGTTACATCCAGTCTACTGCTTTCAGTCCAAGACTCCTGCCTCTGGTGGCATGAGAAGTTTGACTAGCATAACAGCCTGCCTTTAAATAAGAATCACTACTATAAAAGTTCCCTCATTTTAAAATCTGTTGCAATTCTTCTGTTTACCAAGGAGAATGCTTTGGGTTACTGTTACTATTTCTTCACACCTTTCTGACATGTGCTATTTTCACTTTTTATCAAGAAAGGAGCACATGGCTGGCAAAAATTGCCTGGGTAGAATATAATGACATTGTTTTCATTGAATTTGTTTATTTATTTTTTGGTTACTTTTTAGATTTGTTAAGCAACATAAAGTTTCCCTTTGCAGTAAATGTAATTAAGGAAAAAAACAAGTCACGTTTCTTTAATAAAGGGAGGTATTTACCCTCAGTTTACAAATGCCAGTGCTCCTTGGAGAGAGGAGAGAACTATGGGTATAGTCAAACCTCAGATGATTTGAGGAAAAAGCTGCTCTCTCCCTCTCACCTCCACTACAAATCATCCTATAGTCCTGGGAGTATTGAAAGATGGGTGGGAAAGCTATCTAAGCAAAGGTGATGATAATTCCTGGAAAAAGAGGTTCTAGGCTGATTCCCAGGAAGATCTAATGGTGAGCTCAGAGTTCCAGATTGCTGTGGGATCCCATAGGAGAGGGGCCCCACTTCTCTGACAGCTACATGGAAGCATAAAGGCCACGGAGGAGGGTGCCTGTTGGTGCACTTAGAGAGATAAAGACAAGAGAACGTCAGAGATTCCTGAGTGTGACTGTGGCATGTAAGTAAGGGAGGAACTTGTGGAAAGAATTGACCATGCAGATGTGGATGGACAACAGTTTGTCAATGACTGGTGCAAAGAGATTGCTGGGGATCAAGTAAGATGATGATGATTTCAAAGGACAGTCGAATTATAGGGAAAAAAAGTTATACTTTCACGGCTGAATTGATTAATTAAAATTCATATCTAATTTAAGGAGTAGGAATAAGGGTTTGTGTGTGCTCAATGAAAGCAATTAATAGCTGAATCTGTGAAATGGTCTTTGGATCCAATCTTAGAGAAATGATAGGCTTCCAGAAAGCCAAAATGTTGGGTAAAAATAGACACATAATCAATAGTGACTTTTTTAAAAAATAAGATTTTAAAAGAGTGATTCAAAAAAAATATAAGAGGCAAAGAAGAGTTAAGGGTGAAGGGGTTTTGCCAGGAAATGGATGGTCATGGCACCCAGATTTGGACAGGTGAGTAGAGAAAATTCTCTAATCGCAGCTCAGCCTCTGAGGAGGCATGCACCTGAGTGTTCGGGTTGTACCTGCTGAACCTGAAGGAAAAGTCTAATGTCCCTATTCTCCTATTCTGTGGTTTACTCAGAGCAAAGGTGATTTTTGGACATTGATCTGGAGATAGATTATGAAGCCATGAGGTATAGAGTTTAATAAGCCAGGATCATATCGATGTTTTCCTGGAGGCTCGGTTTCCTTATCTAGAGAATGGGAATAATATACCAACATCATATGGTCCATGGGGGAAAATAAAATAATAATATAACTAAAGCTTTTGCCATAGAGAAAGGTTCTATTAGCAATTGGTTTTTCTTCCCTCTCCTTTCTGAAAGGAGAGACCTTCTGTTTTCTCTGTACCCGTCATCGTGCCTAACTTTGTGCCTTATATGTAAAGGGGCAGTGAAGAATTTCCTCCTTTACCTTGTTCCAATTTAAAGAATATGTATAATTCAAAAATGGACAAAGAAAGTCAGCATAGTTGAATCTCTCAGTTGTTAGATGAACAGATCAGAGAAAGTTTTCCATTAAACAGGGCAGTGTTTCATACTTCAGCCAACAGCACAAAGGTAATCCCAGGAATCAGGGCACTGAAAAGTGAATTTCTGGCTGGACTGATCACAGCAGCCCTGACATCACACAGCTGCTGTTTTCCATAATCAATGTCAGAGCTTAGTTTATTCACCTTATGAGTCCCTCATGAAATTCCAAACCCGGTACCTGGACGCTAACATTTCCCCTAATTGATGCATGTTTGCTCTGGGAATTACATCCTGTTTGATTAATTTTGGGTTTGATTTCCCTCCTCCCTGCGCTGTGATTTCCATGGACAGAGCTGTTCTTTTGATGCTTTGCATGTGGTGGAGGGAGATGGATCTATGGGTGTTGAGCTGGGTCCTAATGCTAGCCTTTTGACTTGGGGAAAACTTTTCTATGAAAAAAAACCCATAAATGATTGTCATGGTATATGTTGGTGCAATATTTTCACTTAGTGTTAGAAAGAGAAGAAGAACAGTAAGCACTAGACAGCGAGTTACACAATTTCTGTATAGAACTATGTAGTCATTATGAGGCCTCTGTGTAAGATGATGAAAGTAAGGCTCAGAGAAATGAAAATCACAGCCTCAGTGAAGAGTGGTGCTGTGGTTGAAATCTCATGCTTCTTTTGCTCCAACACACTTAAAAAAAAAATTAAACTGTAAAGTAGAGTGGTTTTTTTTTTTAAAGTCAGTGAAAGGACTGTGATTCTACCATCACTACTCTTAGCCCTCCTCTGAATCTTCCTGCCATCTTATTCACATTGCATATTTTCAGTACATTTGTAATAATACAGTTTGAAGTATTATTCAGAAGTTCTTAAATAAATATTTATTTATAAAGAGCTTTGCCAGGGTTCCCAGAAATATCCATTTAGTGAATCCTTGTAGGGTCCGCAGGTCCTAGCAGAATCTGGGAAGTTATTCGCTATATTCTTTCATATCTTGGGGCAAGGGGAGGAAAATCTCTTCAAAGTGAAATGTGTGTCAGAGATTCCCAGTTTATGGCTCCTTTTTGGGTCTTTTCCCTAGATTTCTTGAGTAACCTATACATGGTTGCTATTTTACTTGATAATTTTGTGTATCAGCAATCATATCCAGTCTCTTTTTGACCAATTTCCCCTTTATCTTTGGTATAGTAGAAAGTCCTATTACTTGGGACTGACAATTTAAACTCACTTAGCCTTAATTTTCCACACCGTAATCAAAGGAATTAACACCTTCTTTAGGGATTCCCAGAGGAATCTATCAGATAAGATGGGCATCCAGTATATTACCAAGAGAAGACTAAGCACTGACTTTGGATTTCCTGACAGCTCAGGGAACCCCAGGAAACAAAGACATCCCCACCCTCCCACCCCTCAAGAGTGGTATAGCTTCTCCTACAAAACAGGTATTTTCATTTTGAGGATGGAAAGGAAGAGGGATATACTGGAGTCGCAGAAGATGGGGCAGGTGGCATTCTCTCCAAAAGCAGCACTGAGAGCTCACTGTGAGGATCAGGGCAAGACACCCAGACCTGTTCTGCTAAGACTTGGAAACCAGAGTGAGACCAAATTTTTCAACTTCCTGCATCTGTTCAAGGGCCCCAGAAACCAGGTTTGGGGGATGTGACTATGAGAGTGCAGGAAGAAAGGGCTGTGGTATGAGGAAGAAGCTGGTGTTGAGAAACTGTGCAAGGAGGGCCCGAGTTGTACAACACCCACACCACCCCAGGGGCACCCCAGCTCCACTCCCACTCTGGTAGTGGGAGGGAGTCTGGAGTGTTTACCCAGCAGGTCTGCAACCTTGTCTGACTTTGGCATTTGTTCAAGACTGAGGTTTCAGAAAGACCCAGCCTGATGCTTCAGATCCCAGCACCTCACTGTCCTAGTTCTTGAACCTACTGTGGTATTCATGGGGCTACCAGGCTTCAATAGCCACACTCAGACTGCTTACAGGGGAAGAAAACAAAATTCACTCAAGTTAGCCAAGAGCTTTTGAAATGGAAACATAACTGTGATTGAGATTCTTTGAAACGTTTTCTTGCTTTGGTCAGAAATAAGTGACCCTAAGCTTGAAAATACTGATAAATACCTATGCCAGTAAAATAGTAAGGCCCACTTGGAAGGGTGTGTAGAGAATCCTGTAACTTTTTCTTGAGTAAGGAATGGGGATGGCAAGTGCAGGGCAGAGCAGAAAAGGAAGGGTCACAGACCCTGCCTACAGAGAGCTCATATTGCATTTTAAGAAGCTAGTATTAGAGCTACCACATATCCTGTTTTGCCTAGAGCCAACCCAGTTTATGTCTCTTACCCCTATATACTTAATAATGAGTTCTTTCACTCTTAATACTTTGTTGATTCAGAAAATAAATCCACCTGGTGATATTAGCAAGATGGCATTGACAAATTAATATCCTAAAGGAATACAAGGACACAAATTTCTCTAGGGGTTCAGAACAAAGAAACCATGCTTCTATTTAGGGAACTTCAAGATATCTAGGAGAAGACTTGTCAGGTCTTTGCAAGTGCAATGGCACAGTGGTCAGGACTTGTGTGACATTTAACCAATAGGACTTGACCCTGACTGATACAGTTGCATGCAGTTGATGCCAAGTGTAATGAAGGATCTGACCCATCAGACCTCTGGCCTCCTGTATACTGGTACCTGTCCAATTCCATTGGCTAGTATAGGAGTTTGGCATATTTTGTCCTGCAGGTACTCAGCTTAATCATCTAGTTTTACATCTGAAACAAGTAGAATATTGCAGTATGGAATGGGGTGAGAGTGGTGTTGAGCAATGGAGGATGGTATGTAGGCATGGTCATTGCTTTTATCAGGCTTAACTGGGCTTGGAACAAAAAAATCTGCTCAGAGTGCATGTGATTTGGACCATTTATTTGTGTGGGGACATTGAGGACAGTGAGGGCTTCCATTTATGAGGAACAGAGGAGAACGCAAAGTAAGCATTGTTTCACTTATGCAAATGGAAGCACCCAGGGGGCAAGTAAATATATTCTGTGGAACTAGAAAGGTCATGTCATGTTCTTTGAGAAGTCCTGGGGAGAGGGGAAGCAATAAGTCACATCTCTGCAAAGCAGGTCTGAGGAAGCATAGCGGGATAATGGAAGAACCAAACCCACCTTTGCTTTCCCTAATGCCCTTTTATTCAGCCAAGTGTCCTATCAATCAATTGACAAATCAACCCATCAGTAAGCACATATTGAGGGCCTACTATGAACCAGCTTCTCGAGTGATCAGCAAAGAGGTCCAAGCTCATCAATGAGCTCATTCTCCAGCTGGGAATCAATGGATTATCCCTGCCCTTGTCTTCCCCAGCCACCATTATACAGTTTCAAATGTGCTCAGATCCTGGCCAATCCCCACTGTACAGGGAATATGAAAAACAAAACAAAACAAAACAAAAAAACAAAAATCAGCAGCTCCAACGGGCAAGGAACAGAATTAGTTGGATAGCCAATATCCTGAGATCTAGGGTGCTTGAGTTTACTCCAGAACATCATTTAATCTTTAACTGGAGATGACCTCCAACCTCTGCTCAGAGCTCAACTTAGACTCAACCTCCATTTCGGCTTGCCAGCATCTGCAGAATCAGTGTGATCTAAAAAACAATGAATGTGTAGACTTTGGAATTCAGTAATTGGTTTGAATCTATGTCTGCTACTTTTTACTCTTGGTGATTCAGTTATATAATTCTTTTCCACAAAAAGGAGATGATAATGTGCCACCTGAAAGATATGAAGAGTTAATGAGGTAGTTGGCTAACAAGTGTAACACAGAGAGGAGAGTCCACTGATGGTTGATATTAGTACAGTCAATGGCAGTGATGGTGGTGGTAATGGTAGTGGTAGTGGTTGTCATGGTAATAACAGTTGATGCTGAAGTAGTAGTAGCTGTTTTTACACAGCAATGATTCCTGCTTTAGTGAACAAGTTCCTATTACCAGGTTCATCAATTTCTGGCTTCTTTTCATTGTAGCCAGGTTTGTTTTCCATGGTAACCTCTTCCAAATGGATCCATCAGCACATCAGCACTCTTACTTAGTGGTTGGCACTGACTTTAATCAATCCTGAAATCACTGTACCTCTTGGGACATTTTGTTCAGGACTCCTGGATTGCGTAGGAAGAGGACCAGCCTCACAGATGACTTGATTCTCCTAAAATGATCCCACCTCGTTCTGGATTCTGTCCTCACTTTCCTGTCCCTCTCGTTAAGACTCTTCCTGTCTTTTTGACAGAGCCTGTCTGGTATCCCATCATGCCTTGGGAGTCAAATAACTCTTTTTCTCTCTGTCACCTTCCTTTACCTTCTTTTGAATTTCTTCACTATTTTTTTTAAAGTCGCCCTACACAATTTTTCTACACATACATATATCTATTTCACTTTTATCTTTTTCATCATGAACTATAATATTGTAAAATGGATATTTGGTCTTCATCTGCACTTCCTAATATACAGCTCCTAAAACCCTTATAAGTGGTGTTAAGGGAATCTTTTGTTCTAATTTTTGGTCTTTGATCCTGATTCCTGGCACAGAACTCTGAAATCCCTTGGAATTTCCCACATGGTAGGAATCTTTCCTTCTAATGAGAGTACTATTGGTAGGATCCTGGTTAGCCTCAGGATGTGTGCTGGTTACTAAGGGATCAAACATGGTTAGAGGTTGGAACTTTCATCCCCAGGCTCCCACCAGGGTAGGGAGAGGGCTGAAGGTTGAGTTGCTCACCAGTGGCCAGTGAGCTAGTCAATCATGCCTGTGTAATGAAACTTCCATTAAAAAAAAAAAGCATAAATGATTGAGTTTGGGGAGCTTTCAGATAGCTGACCACATGGATATTCCTGAAGGCTGACTTGCCTAGAGAGGTCATGGAAACTCCATGCCCCTTCCCACATATCTTGCCCAATGCATCTCTTCCATCTGACTGTATAGCTTTATCTTTTGTAATACCCTTTATAACCAAAGGGCAAATGTAAGTAAAGCATTTCCATGAGTTCTGTGAACCCCTCTAACATAATTAATGGATTGCAAGGAGAAGGCTATGGGAATCCCTGACTTATAGTTGATTGATCAGAAGGGTAGGTGACATCCTACTACCTGTGACCGATATCTAAAAGTGGAGAACAGTCTTGTTAGACTGACCTCCCAACCTGTGGGATCTGACACTCTCCAGGTAGTGACAGAGTGGAATTGAATTAGACACTCAGCTTCCAAACTGCTTGGCTGGTGTGTGGGGAAACATCCCACCCATCTGGTGTCAGGAATATTGACCTATGTGAGGAGAGACAAGGAAATACACTTTTCCTCCTATCTCTAAGATGAACTAACTTACTTTCTTTCTTTCTTTCTTTCTTTCTTTCTTTCTTTCTTTCTTCCTTTCTTTCCTTTCTCCCTTTTTTCTTTTTTTTTTTTAGAAAAAAGAAAAAGAAGGTTTATAACTTTGCTAGCAAAAGAGAAAAACAGGCAATTCCTGTCCCAAAGGCTGTGATTCTGCCCATCAGTAGGAACAGTATGCTGATTCAAAGGCTACACTCCAAGTGTTCTCTGTTGAGTTTCAATTCACTTGTTAATTTGGGAGATAGTCACTTCTGAGGTCTTCAGGTACCACCCAAAGTCTGGATTACTTCATTCCTTTGGTGGTTGTGTACTCAGGGACAGATGGATAACTCTGCTTAGGATGTGGAAGAAAGGTAATCCTATTTTCCTTGAGATTAGGGAGGGGAAGAGATTAGGGAGGATCAGGGAGAGAGGAAGAGATAGAAACATGTCCATTTAAAAAATAAGTTGCAGTGGCAGAGTAGCAAGGTTATATTCAAAACATAAAGTAGATCACTGTTACATTTCCCCAAAGTCAATTTCTACATTCCATTTCTATTAAAAAAAAAAAAAAAAAAAAAAGGGCAATGACATCTCCAAACTGCTTCCTGCTGAAAGGGGGTGAAGTCGGGGGAAGTAACACAAAGTTCTCTTTTAGGTGGGGTGTAGATAGTTATGGACATTCAGCATTAGAGCAGTCCAGAGGTCTACAGTGGCAGATGGCAGGTGACAGGACAAGGAACACATAGGGCAAGATCTAAGATGAACAGGTAGATTTCCCTCACTCTTTCTCTGAATCAAAGAAGTCAGACACAGTTTATGAAAATTTGATATTGTCTTTGCTTTTTCAGTAAAGAAATGTGATTGCTTGTCCTACCCAATATGTTAATTTCTACAATTTTTCTTGATTAAATTTCAGGTCTATTTCATGACCAAATCATTTTCACAGAGATTAAAGAAATTTTGTTTTGGTAATTTTAGGAAAGATTTTATTCAACTTTACAGATATATTGCATTTTTCACTTTGTCAGGAATGAGAAGACTGAATGGGCTGCAATTTGGCTGAAATTATTTTGTTTGAAAGGATTTTTAAAACACAGGTCCTGAGTCCTGATCCCTTATTTTAACTCTAGACTACAAATCGCAGTTTAAACATTGCCTTGGAAGTAACCATGGCTTCCAAATCCAAAATCAGTACATGGAATCTAAAATAATATATATTATTTTGCCTCTTTTTCAGTTATTGCTTTAAAAAATCAGATGACATTTAAACACCTTATGTGTCTCTTTATAAAATTCTTTCTATGAAATTGAAACCCTCCTGGGAAATTTTTCCTCAGGGTCACCTGGTCAATGTATATGTCTTGAAAACTTGTTATTATCTCCCTCACCAGGTACTGTTGTAGTCTTTGGACATGTACCCATGATCCTCTTCTACCCTCCTGGATTTTACTCTAAGACTAAGAAATACCATGTGCACGTATGGCTTCAATTGCTATTATTTGATATAAGACCCATTTTTAAAAATTATTCATGAGTTCCCTACATCCCAACACCTTCCTATCAGAAGGAACTTTTCATAGCATAAGTCTTGAAAGAATGCACCCTCCAGTTTCCACAGTAGAAGCTGGATGGAGCAGTTTTGGGTGCTGCATTGTGTGTGTGCCCCCAGGGACTGCGTTTTCACTGTAACGTCAGTGAATAGCTCATACCGCATACTTTTAAACATACATCAGTCACACTATGTCCTCTGATTAGCTGCCCTCTATAAAATTCCAGGGAATTCTATTTACATAAAACAAGAAGGTACACTCTGAATTTAAGCAATTCTGTGACTCTGGGCAGACACTTCATCCCATGGCTTCCTGGCAATGAAGATAAAGGGGTACTAATACTTTGAATCTCAATGAAAGAATGCAGGTGCAAGGCAGAGGAGAAGGTATTACGTGGTGACTTCACTCAGTGGTAGTGCACTGGGACCCTGTGTCCAGCAGCAGCAATGGAGTCCAGTGGCAGCATTGTTTAGCAGTGGTGGCAACGGTGACAACAGTACCAAAGGTAGAATCTTAGATGATGCCATGCTTGGCTGTACTTCCTGCTTTGTCTACTGCCATTCCACTGAGCAAGTAAGGTTCTACAGACTTCTATTGATTCTGTAGCCTGTCTGGTACTCTTCTAATAAGTTGCTTTCCTGTTCGAATCAGGCAATATTGGTTTGCAGTTGAGATCTCGGTTACAAAAATGCCTAACAGAAAGAGGTATATGTAGGCTTGTTTTTTTTCTGTTGATGCACAACAAATTGCTATAAACTTGACAGATTCAAACAACATATATTTACTGTTTTATAGTTTCTATCAGTCAAAAAGTCCAAGCATGACTTAGCTGAGTTTTTGCCTCTAAGTTTCATGAGGTGGCAAACCAGGTGTTGGCCAGGGCTGAGGTCTCAGCAGAGGCTAAACCAGAAAAGAATCTGCATCCAAATGCAAACTTTAGTTGTTGGTAGATTTATTTCCTTGAAGTTATAAAACTCTTGAAAGATAGCTCCTTTAAGGCCAACAGGAGAGAGAGAGAGAACAGGAAGAAGGAAGAGAAGTTCTCTGAGTCTTGTGTTTGTGTATAGTTTATATAGGGTACTATGGAATAATCCGTGGGGTGACAGCTCACGGATTATATAATCAATATATCAATATACCTGTGCCATATAAGGCAGCCTTATCATGGAAGTGGCTTCTCTTCACCTGCTGTAATCCATTGATTAGAAGTAAGTCCAGGTTTTGCCCACATACAAAATACACAAGTATACTTGATGTGAACATCAAGTGATCTCTCAGTATCAACTTAGTATCTGTCACAGTAAGTAAGGTGCTCTTGGATATCTGGTCTGGTAGGGACAGAGGACATTAAAAACTTTTGTTAATATTTAAAGACGGAAAACCTAAAGCATCGCCTTGCTTAGGGGCAAAGATGTTAGCACCTGTAGTCATCTGCCTGCTGAGGTCACTGAGGGCAAGGCTTTGAAGATTATCTTGCCACACTTACACAACAAAAGGAAATTCAAGATATTGGTGTGGAATTTCCATGCTACTTCTATAAAAGCACTGGATTGCTTAATGAAAAAGAATGACAAGCCTACTCTTAAATGTGGGCTCATATTTTATAAAATAGTCACACTATGTTCCCAGATTTGTAGGACTGTTCTTAAAATATTTGCACACACGTGTTTATGCAGTCATGTGTCACATAATGACAGGGACAGATTATGAGAAACATGTTGGTAGGCCTTTTGTTGTCCTTGTGTGAACATTGTAGTGTGCACCTAACGCAAATCTAGATAGTGTAAGCCTAACATTTGATGTGGCCTCTTGATGTGATCAAGAGATGAAGTAAAAGTGAGATGTATGAGGTTGTTACTAGTGTTTCATGCATACTGTTTTCTAGTAATTTTTTTATTTTTATAAAATAATGTAAAAAGCAAATAAGCAAATAGCAATAAGACTATATTATAGTAATTATGTAATCAATAATATTCATTTATTATCATTATCAATATTGTATACTGTACATAATTGTATGTGCTCTATTTTTATACAATTGATAGTGCAATAGGCTTGTTCACTCCAGCATCACCACAAACACCTGAGCAAACATGGTGAAGCTACAATGTCCTTAGCAACAGGACACTATGACCTTGTGGGACCACCAATTGTATATGTGGTTCATTGTTGACTGAAATATTACATGGTTTATAACTATTTATATATATTGAGGAGCCACAGGGCAGATAACCAAGCAAGGTGTGAAGTTCTGTCAGTTGAATACGTATCCATTCTTGTGTCATAGGAAAGGCCCTAACCAGGAAAGACTGAGGCTCTAAACATCGCAAGGGGACATTTGGGAGGATTCTGAAAACGTGGAGTTGGCCTTCATCTCTATTTGCCTCGGTGTCCTGGCCTATGAGGCGCCTTTGCTCCTTGTCTGATGAGGCTATTTACCTTATACTACCTTTAGATCATCAAAGAGGAATCAGTCTATTCCCTTACGCTGTCACCCTTGGTTGTAAGCATGTAACCAGAGTTAGATCCTAACATGAATCCCGGGTTCAATTTCAAATCAAGCCTGGGAGTAGAATTACCCCACAAAGAAATTAGCATTCAATGTATCTTTTCCTAATGAATCTGAAGTCTTATTTTCTCACTCCATGTGACTTACTAAAATTTTAAAATATAACAATGCCTTGTGGTGGTTTAGTATGAGTGAACGGGCTTCCCTGTGTACAGGGAAAGGGATTTAAATTTGCATAAACTTTCTGGATAATTTGGTAAAATGCATCAAACAACTTAAAAATGTTTATGCCCTCTGAATTAGTAATTCCATTTCTAAAAATAAATCCTAAGGATATAATAATGCAAATGGGTAGAGATTCAGCTACAATAATGTTCATCGTACTATTAAAATAGCAGGAAATTGGATAAACTTAAATTTCCAACAGAAAGATTTGTTGAATAAATTTTGGTATAACTATGCAATGGTAATTCTTTATAGCTATTAAAATATTATATGATGGAAGAATATTTATTGGTAGGAAAAGATGATCATGATATTTTAAGGTAATTCAACAGGTTATAATATGATGTGCACACTATGATTTCTTGTATCTGTATTGTGTGTACGTGTGAGAGAGAGAGAGAGAAAGAGAGAGAGAGACAGACAGAAGTAAGTTTGAACATATGCATATCAGAGTGCTGACCATGGTTGTCTTCCAGAGAGGTATTATGAGTGATTTGTATTTTCTTCTTTTCTTCCTTATGTTTACTTCTAACCTTTCCAGGGAATTCGTTTCACTTTCATGTAAGGGAAAAAAAGTCCAAAGTTTCATCCTGCTGGAGAAATGAGATGATCAACCTGTTCTTCTTCTACCGGACATGGTGGGAACAGAGCCTTTCCAATGTCCATTTCATACTAGATGCTTATTTTACAAATTAGGAAATAGAGGTTCACAGAGTAACTCCCATAATAAGTCAGAACATATGGAAGAAGTGAATTCCATAACCCCAGTGATCTAACTGGCATTTCCTTCTCTCAGAGATGTCTCCTGAAATACAGAAGGCCTTCAGAGGTCCTTTTGGCTTGTGATTTTTAAACGATGCCTTTACAACTTAGGGGACAGGGGTGGTGCCTCTGTACCTGTGAGGTGGTCAGGGGTGAGTGGAGCCTGACTCATGTTGATTCCCTAATCTGAGCTGCACCAGAGCAGTTCCATTTTTGGTATTTTATTGTTTGTTTTAATTGTGGAATGGCACTGTGTTCCTTCCTTCCATTAGTTAGTAAGATCCCCAGTCTATACCAGGCAGGGTGCTTTGGTTGGAAGTACTAGTAAATCTGACTTAAAATTGCTTTTAAAACGGAAATGTATTTGCTTTTATAATTATGAAGTCAAACATGGGCAGCCTTCAGGCATAGTTAAATCAGGCCTTCAGTTTATTTTCTAAGCTTTTCCCTCCTCTGTTTACTCGTTTCTCTGTCTGGCTTTCCTTATGATCATTTTCTTAGTTACATAGAGGGAGAAATAGTGCATTTCTCAGCCCCCTTCTCCACAAAACCATCAAATCAAACTCCCAATATTTGCTCTGATCAGACTATCCAAAGATAATCACTGTTGTTACTGGAATCTTACCATTTGATTTAAGCATGGAGTGGAAAAGGATGAATGGGGCTACGTTGGTTGATACCATAGACTATGACTACAGGTTGTATTCATTCCAATGCCTGTTTTTGCACATAGTGTTATTGGAACACAGTCAGAGCCTTTTGTTTACTTACTGCATATGGCCACTCTCTTAACACAACAAAATTGAGTAGTTACAATCATCTGGCTTACAAAGTCTGAAATATTTGCCACCTGGCCCTTTGTGAAAAGTTTGTGATCCTTGGACCAGGCTCCACCTCTGAGCTGAGGTAGAGTCAATACTACCCAAACCTTCAGGTTGCTATAGAAGAGGCAGAGTGGGTTTAGTGCAGGAAATTCCTAGTCTATACTCTACAACCCTTAGAAAATGTCCTTTCTGATGTTTGCATTTACAGTCCAATTCAGAAGAATCCTTCAAGTTCTCTTTTTGATACCTTTGTTCACCACCTTAGTGAGGGCTGTTCTCCAAAGACCTCTCACTCCAAAAGCGTACTGGGTTGTTTTTCCTCTAGCATGTCAGGTCCTACCCTACCTCCATCTTAACCCCACCCCAGTATGGTCTTTTCCTTCTCTGGGTCTTCTGCTATTCTGGATTGCTTTGCTCCACTGCTGAAATAAGGCAAATGCAGCTGGGGTCACCCTGCCTTCCCTCCATACAGGATGAATCCCCGGACATCCACCTGCCCTACACTCTCCAGCTGAGTCTGCCGAGTTTATGTCTACTTTGTTACTAATGTTCTCATCTCTTTCCAATACTGTTTTTTACTCCAAAACCTCTGTGCCTTCTCTCTTCTAGAGATGAAAATAATGACTAACACTAGTTGTTCACTAGGCTAAGGTAGATAGCACTATTTTTAAACTTCACAAATCTCTAAGAGGTGTTATTCATTGACACTCACTTTAGAGATAAAGAAATTGATGCTTAGCTAGGTTTAGTAATTTCCTCCTATTCACCATTTAATAAGGGAGTAGAACAGGGATTTGTACCCAGGTCTGACTGAATCCACAGTGCCATGTATTTAACTTCTATACCATATAACCTTTTCGTGCTTCTATCACAAAAGCTACAATTCCAAGATCCTCATCTGCTTTCTTTCCATTTTTCAGTCCCTCAAGGAATGCAGGAAACTAGACTCAAAAATCTCACTGTCTTCTTTTGAATTCTGACATTATCTTCTCACCAAGTTTCAGGGGATTTTCAGATAAGAGATTAATCTCTTTGAACTAGAACTAGACTATGCCCTTGGAGACCTTAATTTATAGACAGTGAAACAGAGGATAAACCTGTGACCAGAGGTAGCTTAGGGCAACTGAACAACAGGCCCTTAATATCTGTCCTGTTCACTTCTCAAAATTCCCATCTTCTAGCAGGAGAGAGGCCCCAGCCTGGTGGGTCCTTGCAGGATTCCAGCATGCAGCACAGTTAGATGCCTGAGATGGTTCAGCATTGGCTTCTACTTGGCCTTGAATCAGTAGATTACAGAAAACTGATGAAAATGAGGTTCAGAGAGAGTAAATCTTGCTCCACACATAGAGTGTATAGTGATAGAGCAGGAAAATAGGATCACATAATGATTAACAGCATGGGTGTTGAGCTCAAATCCATATGGGAGACCCAGGTCCACCATTCGTTAATTATGTACCTAAATTCTCAGTTTCCATATCTTTAAAACAGGAATAGTGGTAATATCTACTATATGTGGACCTAATGAGGTAAAGCACACAGAGTCTTTCACATAGTGCCAGGTACATAATAAATGCTTATTAAATGCCAGCTGCAATTAGAGGCCATGTCCTCACATGCCATGGAGGGCTCTTTTCACTTCCTGAGCATCATCTTTGGATGAGGTGGTCCACAACTCATTTTCTATCTTGGCTCAACATGGGGTGCAGTTTTGTACCACCCCTCAATGTCTCCTCAAATTTTCTGGCCTTCCCTCTGAGCCCAGTCTGGGAATCTGATGATACCAATTGCCCAACATGGCTTCCATTAATGTAAACGTTTGCCCTCTCCTTCTTCAGAAAGACCCTGTGCCCAGGGAAATGAATGTCAAAACACCAGACCTGTTGCAAAGGCCTTTTTCCCTCTTCACTTAACAGTCCTCAGAGGTCAAAAGAAAATAGATTTAAATGTTTCCCAGTCAAGTGCAGCACTCACAGGGCTCTACAAAGGACCCACGGTGGGAGCTTTTTACACCTTCCCCAGCCGCCAGCCGCAAATTGATCTAATATTGACTTCCCTGGGGTTTGTCTCCAGTCATTGTAGTCAAGAATAGCAGAGTGCATCTTCCATTAGTTGTGATTAGTGGTTAAAGCTACATTTTTTTTTCCTACAAGGTGGAAGAAAAAGGAGTTTCTCCTTGGAGAAGAGAATCAAGTGGAACATTCACTTCGCGTCTTTTTTTTCTCTGGGTTTGCAGGTTGTGATTGATGAAGTCAGCTTTCTATAAAGTCTGTAACCGAATGGACAAATATCTAAAAATAAGTTCAAAGAGGGAGAGAGAGAAGAAAAGGCTTTGACCATAAATCATTCATAGGATTCCCCACATGAGCGGAATAGAAACAAGGCTGCCACTTTCTCTGAATCACCTGCTGCCACAACCAGGGGGAAGAACTCCCTGACCCTGGTGTTACAGATAGGTAGACTGAGGTTTGCTGAGGAAGGGCCAGCAGGCCATGTGGCTCTCCCAATCCCTGGGCCGGCATCTTGGCTAAACTGCAGGGTACTGGCTCTACCACCCTGGAGACTGTCAACCTTACCCACTTATATTTTCTGAAGCTGTTTCCCTTTCTGTAAATAGGACTAGAACATTGATCTCCCTGAATTATTGGAAGGACTTCTGGAGATATGAATAGAAATGTGCTGGAAGAATCTGACATCAGCACTTCACAGATTGACAGCAGATGTGCATTGAATCTATATAAAGTGAACTTTTTTATTTTTTTAGTGGTGGTAAGGGAGATTATGTGATATTTTAGATTCCTTGTGTTTCCTCTCCCCTCTATGAAATGCATCATCACTTCCTAATTGAACTTTGGGCACCCACAGGTGTTAAGAACACTTGTTGGTTGTTAGAAGCTGCTGGATTATTGTCCCTGCTTCTTCCACCGCTCACAAGTTGAGCTTACATGTGCTCATACACATCCTGAGCAGTTCTACATGTCATGCTCTGACTAAATCCCAGCAGGTAAAAGATACATGTAGCTCCTGGATTTTACATAGTCTCAGTTTCCTTACCACAATCCTATAAGGCAGGTATCATTTTTCTTTCTTTCTTTCTTTCTTTCTTTCTTTCTTTCTTTCTTTCTTTCTTTCTTTCTTCTTTCTTTCTTTCTTTCTCTCTCTCTCTCTCTCTCTCTCTCTCTCTCTCTCTTTCTCTCTCTCTTTCTCTTTCTTTCTTTTGAATGAAACTTGAGATCTAGAGATACTAATTTTCTTATGGTCATGGAGCAATTGAATGGACAAGCCATGGCTAAAACTTGCACTTCTTGTATACCTGTCTAGGGTTAAACCTACCTCAAATGGATTAGGAAAGAGCAAGTTGTGTAAAACCACGCCCTGCTGGTGATCTGTAGCTCTCCTCTGAGTGTGCCAGTGAACAAATCAAGTGAAATATTAACTGTCAAAATGCAATGTATTTGTACATAGGAAGGCTAATTAGGTTAATGGAAATGAACATGGAAATGGTATTTTATAGTTCCTAAAATGCCCTTCATATGCATTAGATCTCTTGATCTTAGAAATAGTTTTGAGAATAAGCATACTGTTATATCATTCCCATTTACTGGTCCAAAAAAATAAAGAGACTTGGAATAGAAAAATGACTCATCCAAGAGCACAAAACTGTTGGTCTGTGTTCAAAATGGCCCTATTAACTCTATCATCTTTCCATTAAACTTGACTTCATCCAGCAGTGCCTGTGTAAGATAATTTAGTAATAATTATCAACAAGCTTAGTTAGTTAATACTTTTTTCATTTCCTAGAATGTGCCAAATCCTGTGCTGGGTGAAGTGTGATTAAATTGCTCATTAAATAAACCAAAGCATTAAACATGTAAATTATTTAATTAAATATAAAATGCATTACTAAGTTATTATATAAAAATGAAATAAATAGCAACAAATTCTCTCCTTCCATGTACTGGGTCTTGGGTTTTCTGAAAGCATCCATTATTTCCTTAGTGGCCTCCTTCCCACATGTACCTGAAACTGCTAGTGCTCTATGCAAAGAGAGGGCATCCACCCTGAAAATCCACCCAGGCCTGCTCCCTTTACCTCTGCTAACCCTTCCCGCCCTTTCCTGAGGTCCCCCTTAGAGTTGGTTAGCTGTGTGGTTTCTGTCTGATTCCTTCTCAGTGATGGCCTATCTTTGATTTTACTGTCAATTGTTGACAATGATTGTCCCTGTTGACTCTGTACTAGTTAATAGTTGATGTTGTGGCCAAGTTGCCTAAACTCTCCAAAACTCAGTTTCCCTCATCTCTATACTGGTAATAAGAGTATTGCCTACCTCATAGGGTTCTAAGGAAGATCAAATGGATTAATACCTGTAATGTGCTTACCATACAAATCAATAAATATTAGCCAGTCATATTCTGTAACCTTCATATAGAGGATAGCTCTTCTCTCTGCCTTCCTGAGTTCTCAGACTCAGGCTGAGTATAGAACATACTCTTGCTTATCTGAGAGTCAATCTGCAAAGGAATCATGAGCCCATTAGTAGTTACACTTTCCAGGACAGGCCCTGCATGTTGTGGAATTGCTCACATGTTGTTCAGGTCCCATTTTCTTAACCTCTTATTTTTGCAGCCCCAGAGAAAAACTTTGGGTAGCTCTTTGACCAAGTCTTACCTTTCCTTTCCACTTTTGAAAAGCATCCTAGGGGCCTATTTCCTCAGGGCTTTGGCTTCTGGAACTCTAGAGTATAGTCAGTCCTTTATAGACATATATTCCCCACCTCTGCAAGGACACTGGGGGCATAAGGGGCAGGTTGGTGGGGAGTGGACAACTTTGCTTCCTTATATGGATTGCTTTTTGTTACCCACCCGAGTTTATAAGGAAATGCAATTGAAGCTGCCATTATGTTTTAAAAAAATCAAGACACTCAGTTATGAAACATAGAACATATAATTAACTTTATTGAGCAGAACAAAGCATTTTATAAAAACTCACTCAGACTGAATTAATATAAGGATACTTAGCATAATGTGTATAGTTTAAATTACCGCCTACTAATCATCAAGCAGTTGAGTGGTAAAGTTGTTAGACTTTCAATTTGCAAACAAGTAGAGGAAGGAAAGGCCTATTTTTACTTTCTAATGATTAGATAGAGCACACATTTGTCCAACTGTGGTGTGTATGGGTTCACATCACAGATGGGGTTTGGCTCTATATCTTGACATCTTGGGTAATCAATGCTGTTGTGTATGTCATAGTTCATGTAATAATATGTGATAATATTCAGACTAGCCTCCTGTACCATGCAGCCACTATCTTCCCATACCCAAGATCTCCTGAGCCCCACCAGAAGCATAGCTTCCCTCCCCATCCACGTCTAGATGCCAATCTGATCCCAGATGAAAGATATTTTAAAAGCTATAATTTAATGACTCAGGCTAACTGCTTAGACTCAGCTTCAAGTTACACTTTCTGCTTCCAACATGTCTCTTTATACTGCCAGTCCAGTGTCCCAGAATTGCACATGCATTTGATTCCAGATGTATCACCCTAAGAGTCTACCTGCTTGATCTCCACTTCCATCTTCTTTACACGAAAGTTTCCAGATTCAGGAAAAACACAGTAAGGGGGAAGTTATAATTATCCATCTGAAGGGATTGTCCTATTGGGGAGCAAGTAGAAAATATTTAGAAACATAGGTCATCTCAGCCTGGGCACCGAGCATCCCAGTGAACCTGAATGAGCATATCAGAATGAGAAAATCACTTGGAGACAAAAAGACTGTTAAAACTAGCTCAAGAAACAAAGGAATTTATTCACCAAGTAACTGGAAGCCTAAAGGTAGGTCGTGTTCACCTTCAGCTGGCTCCATACAATATTGCTGGGATTTGATTTCTCTTCATCTCTCCTGTGTTATCTGCTATGATGACCCCATTCTTAGGTAGATTTCTCTCTTATGGGTAGCTGAAACTGATCCTCACCTTCTGTTCTCTCACATAAGTATCTCATTGGGTCTAATTGATTCTCATATACTTTATGGTTTGGATATGTGATGTCCTCAAAAACTCATATGTGAGACAGTACAAGAATTTTCAAAGGTAAATGATTAGATTATAAAAATTGTGATCAGGGATTAATCCACTGATGTGAATTAAATGGGTGATAACTGTAAGGTGTGTCTGGAGGAAGTAGGTCACTGGGGGATGTGACTTTGGGGTTTATATCTTGTCCCTGGTGAGCAGAGCTTTCTCTTGTCAGGTCCTGTGCTGCTTTTCTCTGCCACATCCTCTACCATGATGTTCTGCTTCACTTTGGACCTGGAGCTATGGAGTCCATAATCATGGACTGAACTTCTGAAATTGTGAGCTAAAATAAACTACTTTTCCTCCTCTACGTTGTTCTTGTCAGGTCTTTTGTTCACAGTGACAAAGGTGACGAAAGCATGTACCCATCTATGCGCTATGCCAGTCATTCAAAGTGTGCTGATTAGCATATGCTAATCAGGGTAACATCTGGACCGCAGTATTATTACTCATAAAATAGGCATTGAACTTGGTCATACTGGATTCTTATTTAGGAGTCTGCTGATTCTTCAGGACTTCTTTAAGGACTACCAAAGAGAGAGAGAGAGAGATAATTCTGGATTTTTGGATGGGAATGACTAAGGCTCCTTCTCTTTCCCTTTGCTTCAATCAAATCAGAACTTATTTCTCCTATTTTTAATGTTGAGCTGCTTTGCAAATGTATTTGTTAGCTTCTGTTGCAAAACAAAATAAGCCAAATCACAGTGGCTCAAAACATGTTTATTTAGTTCATGGCTCTGTGGGTCAGCAGTTTGAGCTGGTGTCAGCTTCTGCTTATCTCAGTTGGTTCACTAGTGAGACTAAGGGTACATGGTAGGTCAGTTTGTGAATGGTCTTGACTTAGGATGGCTGGAAGGATTGGACCTCCTTCTACATTGCCTATTATCTCCTAGTCAGTTAGCCTGGGATTGATACCTTGATGATCTTAGGATTCCAAAGAGCAGAAAATTAACAGAAACTGCAGTGAGGATGAGCTTTCCAAGCCTTACATCATTTTTGACAGCACTCCATCAGCCAAAACAGGTAACAGGGCCAAACTGAAATTTATACAGTGGAGACACACACTCTATTTCTCATTAGGAAAAGCTGCAAAGTAACAATACAAAAGGCATGTATACAGGGATGGGTAGAATTCTTGGCTAATTTTACAGTCTACCAAGTTGAACTTAGATAGCTGAAGATGCCATTTTTTTTTAAGATTGAGAACTTTTACCAGAGGGTCTCTAATAATCTTCCTGATTGGCTATCTCTAAATTTGATTACTCTTGTAATCTTGGACCTTATCACTTGCCGAGTATTCTTCAACCTTCGCCCTCTGCATTTTCTGGAATATCTATCACAGCTTGGGGACCCAAAACATGAAGTCCAATTAGTCTGGTCCAGGTCTGTGACCTAATTCACTATGAGCCTCCAATTCATGCATACAGTAGGAAACTTGTTAATTTATAACTTGCCCCACTTTAAAAGTTCCAATCTTAACTTGAGCCAGATTTTATGTTTTTTTTTAAACTAAGGTCTTTGATGTATAGGCAAGAGCTTCGCATCTTAAATAAATAACAGGTCAAATTCATATTTAGAGACATGAACCAGGAGCAGCACGGTTTTCATTACTAAGACCTACTTTATGCTGGTTTCTAAATTAGAAACCCTCCCAAGGAGCTTGCGGGTTTCTCCTTTTCATGACTTTGAAAGGCTCTACATGAGTCTTCAATGTGCCCATTCCTCTCTTAGCCTAGTGATCTGTGACTTAGCCACGCTGTTTAGAGTTTGCAAAATGCCCTATGTTCTTCCACACATCCAAGCTTTTATTTATATTTTTTCCTCTGCCTGGAAGTGTTTCCAAATGACCTGCTGTGTTCCCTTCATCTGGATATATCACACATGTTCTTGAGACCCTAGCTTCTATGTTACCTCCTCCATTATGTATCACGGACCTAATATTCCACCAAGCCATCAAGGCTCTGTGTAACCTTGGTGTTCTAAACCAGACACAACCACTATAAATTGACAGAGTACCATTGTTATGGTGTAGATATGAGGTGTCCCTCAAGAGCTCAGGCATGAGACAATGCAAGAAAGTTTAAAAGTGAAATAATTGGATTATGAGAGCCTTAACCTACTCAGTGCATTGATCCCCTGATAACAGTTAACTGGGTGGTAACTGTAGGCTGGTAGGGTATGACTGGAGGTGGCATGTCATTCGGGGTGTGACTTCAGGGTACATATTTTGTCCCTGGTGTAGTAGTCTCTGTGCTCACTGGTGGCCATGTCCTGAGCTGCTTTCTCCTATACTGTTCCATCATGATGTCCTGCCTCACTTGGGCCTGGAGTAATGGAGTTGGTTGTCTATGGACTGAGACTCCTGAAACCATGAGCCCCAAATAAACTTTTCCTACTCTAAAATTGTTCTTGTCAGGTCTTTTGGTCACAGCAACAATAAAGCTGACTAAAACTTCATTGTACTATGCATTTACATTACCTCATTTAATCTACCTAAAAATTCTATGGGGTAAGTATTAGTAGTAGGAATAATAATATTTTCCCTAATTTAAAGGTAAGAAAACTGAAACATCAAACAATTAGCTAAAGACACACAGTTTAATCAGTTAAGGTATTTCTGGCTTTAAGTATCGGAAGTCCAAAAATAAAATTATTTTAAAGATGTGAATGATTTATTTTTTCATATAATCCTAAGTCTCCCAAATTGGCAGCTCCACAGACCTGGGTAACTCAGTGGGCTAACAATTTTGTTTTGGAGTCCAGGCTGTTTACATGTTTTTTCTCCTTCCTGTTTGTCATACCCATCCTCAGACTAACTCATCTCATGATAACCAAGTTCTAGTCACCACATTCCCCCAGAACTCTATCCATCAAAGAAGAAAACAAAGGAGGAGGAGGGATCTATTTTTATCAATAAGGAAGACTTGTTGAGAAGTAACCCCCTTTGATTTTCATCCATATTTCATTGGCCATACTGGATTCTGTGCTCACTTCCAAACCAATCCATGACAAAATGAATGAGGTGACATTTTAAGATTTACCTGTGATGGAGCCACCAAGGAGAAGGGAGATGTGTAAACAAAATAATGGATGGTACCAAAAGGCAGGGTGTGCAGGGAGATGATGGCATTTGGGGTAAATAACTCTCAAAAGTCTGCCAAAGTTTTTAAATCACTATTTGAAAATTGGCATTCTGACCACAGAATCCTCATTTCTTTAAATTTTAGATTTAACACGTCAAGTTCTCTAATTATGCTAGTCTTTCTATTGGAATTGCATTGAATCTGTAGATTATTTGGAGAGAACTGATATTTTAGCAATATTGAATGATATATATATAGTTTTCCACTTATTTAGGTCTTTAATTTTTCTCAAAAATGTTTCATAGATTTGTGTGTGTGGCTTCTGCACATATTTTGTGAAATTTAACCCTGTGATTTTTAATACTATTTTGAATGACACTATTTGTTTTTTAAATTTCAATTTTAATTACTTGTTGCTAGATTATAGAAAAGACACATATTAGTTCAAATAATTTTTTGAAGATTTCTTGGAATCCTCCAACCATAATTGACATAATCATATTAATTATGAATAAAAACAATTTTACTTCTTCCTTTTCTGGCCTATTTCAGTGGCCAGGACTTCCAAGACAATGTTGAATAGAGGTGATGAAAGCTAACACCCTAGAAGGCAAGTATTTAGTTTTCACCATTAAATATAATATTAGTTACACATCTTATTTAGATGCTTTCTTTTTGTTTGATGAAGTTCTATTGCCAATTTTCTCAATGTTGTGATAAATAAACATAGACTTTTGTCAGATACTTTTTGTGGAAGTGTTGGGATGATCTTACAATTTTTCTTTTTGAATCTGTTGAGATAGTAAATTATATTGATTAGCTTTTCATTGGTTCTTTTTAGTTGTGCCCCAGCAATAGGATTCATTTGGACATGATTATAAAAACATGGAATATAATTTGTTCTAATTCAGTCCCCAGTGCTTCACTTTCTCCTCCATTCCTCCCTCCTCTTGTTTCCTTCCCTCTTCTCTCCTGATCTTTCTACTATTTACATATATGTATATGTAAATAGTATATGTAATATACTATATATGTAAATATATATATATATTTTAAATAGTGTCTTGTGGATATACATAATGGTGAGATTTACTATGGTATCTTCCTATATGTTCAAAGGAAAGCTAGGTAAGATAAATCCACTGTTTTTCTCTATCCCATCCTCCCTCCCCTCCCTTCATTCCCCTTTGTGTACTCCACTGATCTTTCTTCTATTTTTTTTTTTTCTGGGAGTGTTCCCCCCATTGTTTTGGATTAGCTTCCACATATCACACATATCAGAGAAAACACTTTTTAAAATTTATTTATTTTGATTCATTGTACACAAATGGGGTACAACTGATGTTTCTCTGGTTGCACGCAAAGTAGTCACACCATTTGTGTAATTATGCATGTACATAGGATAATGGTGTTTGTCTCATTCTGTTATTACTCTTACCCACCTCCCTGATCCAACCTCCCTTTTTTCCCTATGCAATCCATCCTTCCTCCATTCTTGCCTCCCTCCCACCCTGCATTATGTTTCATTATCCACTTAACAGAGAAATCATTTGGCCTTTGGTTTTTCAAGATTGACTTATCTCACTTAGCATGACATTCTCCAACTCCATTTACCTGCAAATGCCATAATTTTATTTTTCTTTATGGCTGAGTAATATTCCATTGTGTATATATACTACAGCTTCTTTATCCATTTTTTTATTGAAGGGAATCTAGGTTGGTTCCACAATCTAGTTATTGTGAATTGAGCATTTATGAACATTGATGTGGCCTCATCACTATAGTATGTTGAGTTTAAGTCCTCTGGGTATAGGCCAAGGAGTGGGATAGGTCAAATGGTGGATCAAATGGTGGATCCATTCCAAGTTTTCTAAGGAATCTCCACACTGCTTTCCAGAGTGGCTGCACTGATTTGCAACCCCACCAGCAATGTATGAGTGTACCTTTTTCCCCACATCCTCACCAACACCTATCACCTATTGTTGCTTGTTTTCTTGATAATAGACATTCTAATTGGGTGAGATGGAATTTCAAGGTGGTTTTGATTTGCATTTCTCTTATTACTAGGGATGTTGAACATTTTTTCATATATCTGTTGATTGCTTGTAGGTCTTCTTCTGTAAAGTGTCTGCCTATTTCCTTAGCCCATTTATTGATTGGGTAATTTGTATCCTTGGGGTAAAGTTTTTTGAGTTCTTTATAGATTCTGGCAATGAGTGCTCTATCTGAAATGGGTATGGCAAAGATTTTCTCCCACTCTGTAGGCTCTCTCTTTGCATTGCTGATTATTTCCTTTGCTGAGAAAAAGCTTTTTAGTTTGAATCTATCCCAATTATTGATTCCTGCTTTTACTTCTTGTGCTTTGGGAGTCGACATCATTCTAAATGGAGAAAAATTGAAAGCATTCCCCCTGAAAACTGGAACAAGGCAGGGATGCCCTCTTTTACCACTTCTATTCAACATCGTCCTTGAAACTCTAGCCAGAGCAATTAGACAGACTAAAGAAATTAAGGCATATGAATAGGAAAAGAAGAGCTCAAACTATTCCTATTTGCTAATGACATGATTCTATATTTAGAGGAGCCAAAAAATTCCACCAGAAAACTTCTGGAACTCATAAATGAATTTAGTAAAGTAGCAGGATATAAAACTAATGCTCATAAATCTAATGCATTTTTATTCATAAGTGATGAATCCTCTGAAAGAGAAATTAGGAAAACTACCCCTTTCACAATAGCCTCTAAAAAAATAAAATACTTGGGAATCAATCTAACAAAAGAGGTAAAAGACCTCCACAATGAGAACTTCAAAACACTAAAGAAAAAAAAATTAAAGAAAATCTTAGAAGATGGAAAGATCTCCCATGTTCTTGGATAGGCAGAATTAATATTGTCAAAATGGCCATACTACCAAAATTGCTATACAAATTCAATGCAAATCCAATTAAAATCCCAATGATGGACCTCATAGAAATAGAGCAAGCAATCATGAAATTCATTTGGAGGAATAAGACACCCAGAATAGCTAAAGCAATTTTAGCAAGAAGAGCGAAGCAGGGGGTTTCACAATACCAGACTTTCAACTATACTACAATAGTAACAAAACAATAGTAACCAAAACCACAAGGTATTGGCACCAAAATAGTCAGGTAGATCAATGGTACAGAATAGAGGACACACAGACAAATCCACATAGATACAGGTATCTCATACTAGACAAAGGCGCCAAAAACATACAATGGAGAAAAGATAACCTCTTTAACAAATGGTGCTGGGAAAACTGGAAATTCATATGCAGCAAAATGAAATTAAACCCATATCTCTCACCCTGCACAAAACTCAACTCAAAATGGATCAAGGACCTAGGAATTAGACTAGAGACTCTGCATCCAATAGAAGAAAAAGTAGGTCCAAATCTTCATCATGTGGGCTTAGGACCAGAGAAAACATTTGACCTTTGACTTTTGGGGACTAGCTTATTCTACTTAGAATGATAGTTTCCAGTTCCATCCATTTACAGGTAAATGCCATAAAATCATTCTTCTTTGGAACTGAATAATGCTGCACTGTGTATATCTGTCACATTTTATTTATTCATCTGTTTTTGAATGCTTTATGTACTTTGCATTCCTGAGATAAGCTACACTTAGTCATTGTTTTAGTCAGCTCTTTTGTTGCTGTGACCAAAAAACCTGAAAAGAACAATTAGAGGAGGAAAAGTTTATTTGAGGGCTCACCACTTCAGAGGTCTCAGTCCATAGAGAACCAACTCCATTGCCTTGTGCCCAAGATGAGGCAGAACATCAAGGTGGAAGGGTGTAGAAGAGGAAAGCAATTCAGGATATGGCCACTAGGAAGCAGTGATGGAGCTCTGGTCACCAGGAACAAAATATATACCCCAAAGGCTTGCCCTCAATGACCTACCTCCTCCAGCCACATCCTATCTGCCTACAATTACCACCCAGTTAATCTCTATCAGGGAATTGATGCACTGATTAGTTAAAAGCTCTTATTACCCAATCCTTTCATCTTTAAACCTTCTTTCATGGTCTCCTTCATGAGATTTGGGGAATTCCACATATCCAAACTATAACAGTCATAATGTAATGTCCCTTTGATAGGATTTGCTAATGCTTTGTTAAGAATTTTTGCTTCACTATTCATGTGGATTCTTTTCTGCAGCTTTATTTTCTCATACTATTTCTGTCGTGTTTGTGTTACAAAGTAATGCTTGTCTCATAAAATAAGTTGGACAATCAACTTTATGGATCTTTACAATTGTTGTAATTATTGTAATTCCTTCACTAAAAATTGGTGGGATTTAGCAGAAAAGCTATCTCAGCTTAGAGGTTTTTGTTTTATTTTGTTTCTATGGAAAATATTTAATACCACATATAATTTTTAATGATTACAGGGCTATTTATTCTATTTTTTCTGGATAATTTGCATTTTTAAGGAGTATGTCCATTTGATATAAATTATGAAATCTATTGACATGAAGTTTTTTTCATAACATATCATTATTAGAGCTGGTGGTGTTGCCCAGTAGTAGAGAGCTTGCCTAACATGTGCAAGGCCATGAGTTTTATCCTCAGCACTGAAAAACAATGACGAACATATACTTATTATTTGATTTATTTGTCTAATTAGTTATACATGACAGTAGAATGCATTTTGACAAACTGTACACAAACGGAGCATAACTTTTCATCCCTTTGGCACATGATTATCATTATTTGTTATTATTATTTGTATTGATACATAATGATTGCACAGAATTGTGTTTTATTGCAGCATATATTCATATGTGCATATAACATAATTTGATCAGTTTCATCATTATTATCTTTGTAAGTATCTATACAATCTGTAGTGGTGTCTCTTCTTTCTTAACATTGGTTGTTTCTGTGTTCTCTCTCTCTCACTCTTTTTCTCTTGATTAATATGCCCACAGTTTTCTCAATTTAGTGATATTTTCATAATTAACTGCTGATTTCATTCATGTTGTGTATAAACTGATATCTACTGTTATCTTTACTATATTCTTTGTTTTATGTGCTTTGAGTTTTGTTCTTTAACTTCTTGAGATTGAAACTTAGATTATTGATATGACAACTTTCTTGATTTCTAGCATAAATATTTGATGCTACTTATTTCCCTCTGAGCAAGGGATTAACAAATACATTCTGTAAAGAGTCAAATGATAAATATTTTAAACCCTGAAGCCTATAAATGGTCTCTGTTAAATAGGTTTCATTGTCTTCTCTTCCTCCTTCTCCTTCTTTTGAACCATCTAAAAGTGTGAAAACCATTTTTAACTTGAGGACTACACCACCACATTCTATCAACCACTGACATACTGTTTTTATTTTCATTCAATTAAAAACATTTTCTAAATATTCTTGATACTTCCTCTTTGACCCATGTTATTTAGAAAAAAGACTGTTTAATTTCCTAATTTCTCCCTCTCTTACATAATTGCTCTGGCTAGGACAGTGTTTATTTTTGCCTCAACTTGTATAATTTTCTCTCATGCTTTTATAGGTTAGCCAGTATCAAGCCAAATACTTTCGGGGAACCTTATGAAAATCTCTTGTAGAAGGAGGTTATTAAAATCCCAGAAGGTATTTATTTATTATTTATTTATTTATTTATTTTAAATTTCTATCTTTTATATTTAGTTATACATGACGGTATTTTTCCACATTTTTTTGTACACAAATGGGGTACAATTTTTCATTTCTATAGTTATACACAATGTAGATTCACATGATTCATGTAATATGACAAAACTTGGAATGGACCCACCATTTGACCCAGCTATCCCACTCCTCAGTTTACACCCAAAGGACTTAAAATCAGCAAAGTACAATGATGCAGGCACATCAATGTTCATAGCTGCTTAAATCACAATAGCTACATTGTGGAACCAACCTAGATGCCCTTCAATTGATGAATGGATAAAGAAACTATGGTATATATACATGTTGGAATATTACTCAGCCATAAAGAAGAATAAAATTATGGCATTTGCTGGGAAATAGATGAAGTTGGAGAATCTCATGCTAAGTGAAATAAGATAAGCCCAAAAAACGAAAGGTCGAATGTTCTCTCTGATAAGTGGATGATGATACATAATGAAGGGGGGAGGTGTGGTGGGGGAGACAAGAGAAGAAAAGAGGAACTTTGGATGGTGTAGAGGAAAATGGAATGGGAGGGGGTGGGAGAAGGAAAGAGTAGACTGAGACAGAAGGGTCTTCTATTTATTGGAGGTCTCTGACTTCTTCTCAGGCCCTCACATCTCTTTCCCTAAGGGATCTTTGGCTACTTGTCTGTCATCCTAAATACCTTGCTCTGGGCTGTTAATGTTTGTGGCTTCCTAGGTGATAGTTTCAAAGTATCTCTATGTACCATGCTAACCCCAGAAATTAACTGAACCAGAAATTAAATCTTTTGCTCACTCAAAGCTCCTCTACCTGCTTGGTCTGCTGCCTCCTCCTTCTTCCTCTTCTGAGGATTATCTCATAGCAGCTCCCAGGTCTGTCTAATTTTCCTATGGGCCTTGAGTGGTTACCTGAAAGCATCACTCTTCTGTAGTATCATGGATGGTGGCTCCTGGTTCTCAGAGGAAGAGGCTGAGGTCCAAGGAGGCTCAGGAGCAGAAATAGAAAACCATAGAAGAAATTGTCCAAAGTGGAAAATGGAAGATGCAGATGAAGCACAACAAAATGATAAGCAAAGAAAGGAAAACCAAGTGTGGTGGATGAATTATGGGTGACAGATCAGAGTTAGGCAAAGAGTGAAGATGATGATGAGGACCAGAGAATCACAGGAAATCAGCTGAGAGGTTTTCCTGCTTTTGTTGTTCACCTAGATTATTACATAAGCATAACTAACCCACTTATCATGTGTCCATTGTCCACAAGGAACTGTTGCTTAAATCCTGCAACCAGCTCTCCCAGGCTTGCTGATGTCTGGCACCAATCCTGTCCAGTGCTTGTTCCCTATTTCTAGGCCTGTATCCTCCTCCTCATCATTCAGTGATCAAGTATCTCCTTTGTATATCTGTATGATATTTTCTAGTGCCACATCTACATCATACTAGGTCAGTGTAATGCTCTAAGTCAGGATCTCACTGCACTCCATCCCACTGACCTGCTTGGTTGATGTCCTACTTAGATCTATTCAAACACTTTAACAAAAGTCCAAACATCTACTAATGTGTAGACCGTGTACTTGGTTATGACCTTGTCCTTGACAGACAGGACTCTATCATGGGCCCTAAATAAGATCTAATTCTTAAAAGAAGACAACAGAAACATAGCCACATCTGGGCCTCCTACAACACATCCAAGAGAGCTTCTAGAATTTCTGCCTCTTAAGATTTTAAATAAGTTACCGAGTTTTAAGGATAGCCTTTTCATGAATTGTGGTGTCATATTCTGAGTCTCTAAGAGAGATTAGTTCATCTGAATAGAGGCAAATCTGTTCCTAATGAGAGGGGCTCGTAGGATGATAGAGGGTCACATGTGCCTTGGGGAGAAATATGATGAGAGGCTAGTTTGCAAATTGGAGCTGTCCTCAAATATTTCTTACTTTCAAGTCTAACTTATGGAGGAGGTAGCTCACTTTAAAATATGTTGACTATATCTTCTAATTAAACACTGAAAACTACTTTTTAATATATATTCAAAATGATAAAATAATTGCTAAATTATGCAGATTTTTATGGTGGGCCTGAAAGAAGACGATTTTTTCAAATTGGCACCTTTTGCTGATTCAAAGATGTTAATCACAGGGACCCTAATAGGCCTATCAGACTTCTCTAATGTATTCAAATAAAATGAGCAAAATCATTAAATGTCCAAATATTGATTTAAAGTGCTCCAGTTGGTAATGAAATTTGGCTCTCCACTTGAGACAGGGCACATTGGCTGTGCACGTTAATTTCAAGGGAACTGCTGAAGTGCAAAGAGGGTAGAGAAGACAGAGAACGGGAAGGAAAAAGAGAGTGATGATTTGAAGAAACAGAGGATACCAACCACTGGACTGGATGGATCCTTAGTTTAGATAGAGAGGAATAGCTGTAAAGGGATTTATTGTTAGCCCAACACAAAACGCATTGGTCTCTAAGGCAAGTGCCAGGAAACAGGCCCAAATTGTCTAGTGAAATGAATGAGTAGAGGGAAGCCTGTCTGACACCCAGCTATAGTTACTTGCCCTGAAAGATCAGCATGAAATGAAATTCAGAAAGAACATTCATCACAGACCCGTAAGTCCATGCCTTAATTTCCTAGGACTCTTATAACAACTTACCCCAAAAACTGTGGCTTAAAAAAATAGAAATGTATTCTCTCAGGGTTTTGGAGACTATAAGCATAAAGTCAAGGTGTCACTGGGACCATGCTCCCTCCAGAGGTCCTATGGGTGGATCCCTTCCTCTTCCAGTCTGGGGATTAATGGCTTTCTGAGTTTGTGGGCACAGGCACATCACTCCAATCCCAGGCTCTGCTTCTCCTCTGTGTGTGTCTTTTCCTCTTCCATATATCTTTAAATATAAATGGATTTAGGATCTACTTGCATAACCCTAAGATCATTAATTACAACTACAAAGGCCTTTTCTCCAAATAAGGTAACATTCACAGGTTGTGGGGAATGGGAGATAAACACGACCTTTTAGGGGCCACTGTTCAACTCACTATAAGGTGTTATTCCTTTGGTTCACCTTGTATACCTTTAGGAGCACTACTTATGGAATGAAGGCAAAGCATGAAATGTATTTTATAAATTCTTAGCTCAAGGATGAGCTAAGGTCATGCTCAGAAATAAGGGTGAGGGAAGGTTTCTTGCAGAGAGAACAAGTTATAACTAAGCCTGGAGTCAAGGGTAAGAGTTGATAGTCATCTGGGAGAAGAAGAGAATAAGAGGGAGTGCACAGAATGAGGAGCATGGTGGGGCTGTGGGGCCACATACAGCAGGGCCTCTAGTCTAGCAGATTATAGAGTATGGAGAAGTCCTGAGGGTAAGGGAAAGCCACATTTCTTTTTAATCTGAGGGAGGATATGGTTTGCACTTTAGGTATAGGAGGGAGCCTTAGAGATAATTAAGAAGGCCAGTTGGGAGCCAGTTATCATCCAGATAACCTGGACTGAGATCGTAGCAACAGACTAGGACAAGGTAAAAATGATTTTATCACTCTTTAGGTCTTAGAACTAACCAGACCAAATAGTTCATTGAATATGGGAAATAGAAGAGGGGACAGGAGGAGTCTGGGGAACCTTTGTGAAGCAAGCTTGGCAAGTGGCTTGAATGTGTGTTGTGGAGCTGAAAGGCCTGTGTAGGACTGGCACCATGCACTCTTCACTCCCCTGTCCTCGATTCTGCTCTAACTGCCATAGACCCGGCCTTTAATCCACTCTCAGACAGTCCTATTCTTACCTGGAAGCTTATTTGAATCAGGTCTATCCTTCTGGTTCTCCTATAAATGTATTCCATTCTTTGCTCCTGATGATAGGGCTCCCGTCCATTTCAGTTCTGGGCTTTGTTTCCTTGTGAGTGTTCATATCCATGTGAAACCCTAGCCCCTTCCCACCATAAAGCCTGGCAGCAATTACCCAGAAACAGCATCTAGAAGGCAGAGGGCATATCAAGGTCAGGTGAGGCTGGAACATGTGTCTAACTCTTCTCTACCTTCACTTTTTTATTAAACTACTCAATAGGAAAAATAAGAAAAGGGAAAAGCCAGTTTAAGTGCTAGAACTTGGGGATAGGAAACAGCACATGTGTAAAGAATAGAGATAAAACATATATTTAAGAACACTGTCTGAGAAAAAGAAATAAGTAAGGAATGGGGGTGAGGAAAGGATGGCCATAAAAGTTCTAGAAGTTTCAACAAACACATGAAAATGTACTAATCATCTCTAGTAATTAGAGAAATGCAAATCAAAAACACCCTAAGATTTCATCTTACTCCAATTAGAATGGCTATTGTCAAGAACACAAGCAATAATAACTGTTGGTGAGGATGTGGGGGAAAAGGCACACTTGTACATTGCTGGTGGAGTTGCAAATTGGTGCAACCACTCTGGAAATTCCTCAGAAAACTTGGAATGGACCCACCATTTGACCCAGTTATCCCACTCCTCGGTTTGTATCCAAAGGACTTAAAGTCAGCATACTACAGTAAAAAAGTCACATCAATGTTCGTAGCTGCTCAATTCATAATAGCTACGTTGTGGAACCAACCTAGAGGCCCTTCAACAGATGAATGGATAAAGAAACTGTGGTATAAATACACAATAGAGTACTCCTCAACCATAAAGAATAAAATTATGGTGTTTGCAGGTAACTGGATAGAGTTGGAGAATATCATGCTAAGTGAAATAAGCCAATCCCAAAACACCAAAGGCCAAATGTTTTCTCTGATAAATGGATGATAATACATAATGGGGGGTGGTGGCAGGGGGTAAGATTAGAATGGAGAAACTTGGATTCTGTAGAGGGAAATGGGGGGGAGGGGTGGAAAGAGGAAAGATAGTGGACTGAGACAGGTATTATTATCCTATGTACACGTATGATTATACAGTGTGAATCTACATCCTGTACGACCATAGAAATGAAAAGTTGTACCCCATTTGTATACAGTGAATCAAAATGCAGTCTGTAAAGATAAAAAAGAAAGAAAGAAAGAAACCAAAGTTCTAGAAGTCTAGTATATCTAGGGCAATGCCAGGAAGAGAGAATTGAGTAAACAGAAGGAAAAGAAAAAAAAATATTCATGGTCTAAAAAAATTTATCTATACATTAAAGGGGCTCATTTTGTACTGGGCAAATGTAATAAAAACAAACATTGATTTATTATAGTTACTTTAAAAACAGAGATAAAGCAGAACTGATACAGAGATAGGAAGACAGGCATGTGAAAAAGGAAGAAAATGAAACACACTGAGACTTTTGTAAAAAAGGAAAAAAGAAAAAACCCACTGAACTCCAGTAGTCAAACAAACAAAAAAAATTCTACACAGTATAAGGTAAAAAATGGAAGATTGTAACTGAAGAACATATAATAAATTAAGAAGTCTTCCATATGTGAATGCAAGAAAAGATTTTCTTGGTTCTGAAGGCATGGAGCTGGTGAACCACTCTTGAACCCTCTCTCAGGATGAGGGGCTGTGTGGTGGGCAAGTGGGTGGTGTTAATACTAAAGTAGTACCGTCAAGGCATGAATCAGAGTGTGAAGAGCTCCAGAATCCACCAGGATAAGATAACTAGTGGTGAAAACAGAAAATCAATTATATATAGATTTGTGCATAATGTGGAATATGTAATACATATATTAACAGGAGATTATTTAAAATAATTTATAATACCAATAATAATCGGGACCTGAAATCCACAACCACATCAGCAAAGGGAATGAGTTGGAACGTTTAATGTGCACTCACTTCTTCATCCAGTATGGGAAGGAAGCAAAGGGGATGCAAAGGTGTTTCATTTGCAATGCTAATGAAAAGTTTTAGACAAATTGTATCCTGAAGATAATTTCTAATGGAATTAAAAGGAATATATTCTTTTCAAATCAGTAAGAAAAAAGAAAAACACTACTAGAAGCACCATCATGGCTTCTCCACACATCTTCCTTCTGAACACATCAGTCCCCTGCCCAAAGCCCCACAGCCCACCTGTACCTCCTGACCTACTGGCTAAGATCAAAGTGAACTCAAGGGATGCAGGCCAGAAATTGGCCCCAAACACCCACATGCTTCTGCTTGGGAACTCGAATGAGAAAACTGGAAGACTGTAGCCAGTGGCTGGAGAAGGTCCCAAGCTCAAATGAGCTGGAATGGAGAGGTCAGAGAGGCTGTGGTTGAAGACCAAAGCACCAAAGACCAAAGCACAGCAGCAGAGCACAGAGGGAGAAGATGCTGCCTGCATGGCCCTAGATGGTGACTTCCCATGTCCATAAACTACGCCCCAAAGGAAACACAGAGGTTATTTTCCTTACAAATACTAATCTTTTTTTTTTTTTTTTTTTTTTTGGTGGGAAGGTGGGGCGGGGCACTTGACCACTAAACCACATCCCCAGCCCTATTTCAGAGACAGGGTCTCACTGAATTGCTTAGCACCTCACTTTTGCTGAGGCTGGCTTGGAACTTGCAATCCTCCTGCCTCAGCCTTCCCAGCCACTATGATTATAGGCATGTACCACCATGCCTGGCCCACAAATACTATTCTTAAGTCAAAAAGATAAGAAACAAAAGAGCAATAAATATTATAGCATTAGTAATATGAAACTTAATAACTATAATATCAGATGCAAATAGGAGTAAAATGTTCCTAATTTTAAAAATAACACCATAAGCAACAATTCTCTGATTGCCTCCTACTCTCATGGAGGGTGAAGAACCACATGATTATAGTTAAACATTTGGAATTAAAAGGTACATTACTGAAAAAATAGAAGAATGAGACAAAAAAGAATATATTTCATATTAAATACAAACCAAAGGAAAGTAGTAGTGTCATTATTAATTTTAGTTAAATCTAATCCCACCCAGAGCACATTAAAAGGAGAAGAGCTGATTATTTTATATTATGAAAGTTTCCTCTTAAGGCACTAAATCATAAAGCATTATAATATTTTAAAATCTGAAACTAATAAACAATTTTTGAAAGAATGAACATAAAATCTCAGTCTCAGACATAAGATATAATAAAAGACATAAAGGATGTGATTCCTATAATTAATCAAGTTGAGTCAATACATCTTGTATATGTCCAACCTTTAAAACTAAAGATAGAATGCCTATTCTTTAATAGGTATTTATGGATCATTGACAATATATGGTTAAATACTGTCCACATATTTTGGAAGAGATGGTAACCAACTTCTGTACCACAAGATCCCCACTACATGGTACAAAGGCTACACCTTTGTAAGCAAATAATGACTACTTTGCTAAGGAATTAGTAAAAAGAGAAATTACACAGGCTAAATTCTCCAACAACATTACAAAAGAATAAAAATCAATTACAAATGGATGGATAATACCTAATCTGATAAAGATGAAAAGCAATAGCAACAAAAATCTCAGTTCACAAATCAAAGAAAGAACCCAAATTTCAATGCCACGTCATTATTGCTCTAGTCCTGTGTGTTTTCTCTTTTTTTGTTCTGGACGAGCCAAACTTTTAGGTGTCTAGAAGAGCAATAACCTTTTATGATACCTCTCTTTATCTCCAAAACTGCATAAATTTATGCTTATTACTGCAGTGTGGTAAGGACTAAATGAGATAATGCATCACAGCACATGCCACATGCCTGGCACAGTAGGTGCTCAGCTGTTGTGGCACCATGGCCACCCCTCCCAGCCTTGTCCCTGTGGACATACACAGGTCCACCTGAGTGTGAGAGGGAAACCTGCATCTGCCATCTTTGCCTTTCCTCTCCTTCACTGTTGTCAGAAGTACCCACTTCTCCTAACACTCCTTGCAAGAGTGCCTCACCCACTGTCCTGGGGATGGAACCGCCTTTCTCAGTCTGGACATGGAAATGTACAAGCAAGACCTAGAAGAATCACTGTGTGTTCCTCATGATTTTTCTCAGTGCTATCACATAAGTACTTTGGTTTTTAAAATGGAATTGTCTAATAATTGGCTCACCTGATTCCTGGGAATGTAAAAATTAGCATCATGAGCCAGTGCAGATTAGCTTCAGCACACCAGTGGTCTGGGATATAATCCTTGCCACAGGACTGTCTGTCTGGCACACTATAGCAGATCCTCCCAGACCTTGCCCCTCTGCTACTTCTTCTGTGACATCATCCATGACTTTCTGTATTATCCAGCTGAGCTGAGCCCTCTCTTCCCTGCAGTCTCTCTGCCCCACTTCTATTTATTGCACGTGACTCATATTATAGTTTGCATGTTTGTTTTTATGTCTTACTCTCAAAACACTGTGACCTTATTATCTCAACCATACAAATTTTGGTCCAATGCCCAACATAGATTAGGTCTTCAATATATATTTGTCATATGGACTGAACAGATTTGCTTAGTGGTTTTATGAGAGATAAACAAAGCTCACAGCACAGATCCTCTTACCCCACACCAGCTCCCAAAGCCATCCATGGCCAGTACTCTAAGCTGGTGGGTAGGGATAGGACAGGGTTGGATCCAGAGAAACTGACCAGTTCAGGGAATTAAGACCTAAAGCTGAGGTTCCACAGTGAACAAGAGAAATAGACCCCATGAGAGTGAAAGAATTACCATGTGGCTTGGTCTTGATCAAGAATAAATTGGTTCCTAGATCAGAGATTTGTTCTGCACTTGGCTGGGGAGGAGTTCCTTCCTGGAGATAGAAGATGTTCTAAAGTTCTTCTGTAGATTCCTTTGTCTATATGATCTTCCTCTGAGTAAGATCTTCAAAGTATGTATCTGACTATCCTTGGGCATTGGGTGGGACTGGACAATATGGTCCCAACTGGGACCCACCTCAGACCTCCCTCTGCTATTCAGTGGGTGTTCATGGCATCAGCAAGGAATGACAAACCTGAGTGGAGGTTTGGAGTTTACTCATTGGGAAGACACATTTGTATCCTCTGGGGCATCCTATGGACTGCTTAGGTGTACTTGGTCTGCTCATCAATTGTTATCCATGTTTCGTTATGTTATGCTTTTTGTGGAGGTCCACTGGACCCCCTAGGAGACGAATCACATCCAGTTGTTATGTGAGAAGCCACCTCTGAGGATAGCTCCATAGTCCATGTTTCTATTTCTGCACTCTGGTGAGATCTAATAGCAACTTCATTCTTCCTTCCACATTCCAGTTGCTGATTGATGCTTTTTGTTATTATTATTAAGGGCCTGCATTCGTATTTTGAAAAAGAAATGAATACTTTCCTATTTCTTTACTTTCTTCCTGCCCCCTAATGAATTTGTGGTTTCCAGTAAACAGACTCTCAGGTATGAGGTAGATATTCTTGGGAATACCAATAAGAAGAAAGTCAAATACAGGTCAAAGCATGTTATCTTGGAAACATAGGGATGGCTTTTCCACTTGTAAGTAAACAGTATCCCAGAGTCAGCAAGTGAGTAGCCTAGTGAACTTGCAAAAGGAAGTAACATTGGACAGAGGGCCTAAGAGTAGGCTCTTTGTTTTGCCTTTCACATACTTCTATTGCATATCAGTGGGTTTTAGGAATCTGATTAAAAGTTGCTATGGTCATCTAAACTTGGGATTGGTAAGGAATGATTTCTAATCTGTTTGCTTTGACCCTCTTTAATTTTGTCTTCTCTCCAGTTCTCTTGGGTTTGCTTCTGTGTTGTCTCTCTCCTTCTCTCTGTCTCTCAAACTTTATTTGGACTAATGACCCTTTCTAAGAGCATTGACTCTGAATTCAATCAAGAACACTTTTTCATTCATAAACAAACATAAACAAGCAACGATGATGTGCAATGTGCCACGAACTCTTGGTGCATTGATTTTTCCACAAAACACTAGAGTGCCACCCATCGCCTATGTGAATCAGGAGAAAAGGACTCTTTGAATATCTTGCCCCAAACTCTCTCCTCACCAAAGCCCCTGCTTGCCAGGACATCTAGATGCTGGTTTAAGCACTTTAGATTTCGATCTTCATAACATTTAATTCTAAGAGTTAAATTTTATGATCCCCATTTTGCCAAGGAGAAAAATATGACCTAGACATACAAAGTTAATTGTTCATAGTCGCGCACACAGTGCTGAGTAACAGAGCAGTCAGAACTCAAACCCAGATATGCCTGATTTCAAAGCCTGCACTTCTCATGTTCTGCCACAAAATATTCGTTCAATTGAGAAGCCATGAATGAAAGTCAATTTTAAAAAAGAACTGTTGGTCCTCCTTGCCAAAAGATACTGTCAAAGGACAGCCCTGAATTGTAGAGCATTTGTATCTGCATTAGAGCTCAGTGTTTCTGAGTTTCCCTTCTTCACTGGAAGGTGGTACCAGAAAGCATAAACATGTGTCTCATTTTCTCTTGTACTATCAGATTCTGCAGTCTGAATACACTGACTGGCCCTTTGTAAATACCCACTGATTTATGCCATAGGTACACTGGGACTTGTAGCCCACAGAGAAAGAGAATAGCCCCAAGCCCTAAGGTACTGACCTCTCTTCCCTCTTATTGCAAGTCATGATCTACCCCTCACCAGGCACATAACATTCTTCAAGCAATTAATTATCATGATAAATGCCCAGCCCTGCCCCCGCAGAGCTGTGCATCTGCCCGTTGGCATATTGTTGAATTATAATGCATAACTAATTAAAGGTGACCTCACACCAGGCTGCCGGGTCTCCAGTGTCAGGATCAACCACAAAACTGGTCGTCAGAACATTTCCTCCTTCCTCACCAGCTCCCCCTTTCATTTATTTTTCTGTGTGTGTGTGTGTGTGTGTGTGTGTATGTGCGCGCTAATTTCAAATCCTTTCCCTGCATCAGTGAGCAGATGAGATCCTCAGCCAGCTTTCATCTTTCAGAAAAATGAATAGTGCAGAGAGAACATTATCAAATGAGCTGTTGAAGAAGTCAGTGAATATGTCATTGAGTGTGACTGCTTCCCGAATGAATTTAGATTTATCTCTGTTATCTTCCCGCTCCCACCGGCCCCCCCTTGCCAGGCAGGCCCTCAGGGCAGGCGCGTGCTGCCATGAATCCTGACCGACAGCTGTCTTTCTTGGCTGACAGGTCCAACAGGGGCCTCTGAACACGTTCAGGAATTTGGTTTGTTAACATTATAAATGAGCTCATTGAACAGCCCTGTTAAACACCCTGCACCTCCTGCTTCTGTAATTTCTTAGAGGATTGTATTTCCATTAAGCAGAAGTGAGGACAGGGCCATACTCTGCCTCCCAAATTGTTCTACCACATCAAGAGCTGCTGAATGGCTGTGATAACAGGAGAACTAGAAAGCTTGTCTTTTCTTTGTATTCTGGTTGTTTTGCTAAAATCAGGGAAATCCAGTTCTTGCATCATTCATTCATTTGCCAAATATTTGTAGAACACTTACCCATGGGAGACAGCGTGTTAAACACAGGTTACATATCAGCCCCCACCCTTCTGTTTATCATCTACACTTGAAAACCATTTCAATTGATTCCAGATTCTCAAAGGAATAGACTATGAAAACTAAGAAAAAAAGGTGGTTAGGAAGAATATTATAACCAGACCACAATCTTCGGGGTTAGTTAAGTCTGTGTCAACACCCTTGGATAGAAAAAAGAAGTTGTTACATCTGGAGCAAGAATAGGATGCTCTGAAAAAAAGAACCAAAAAAATCAAGAAAAGATTTTGGAAGTTAAGAATGTGGTTAGAACCATAAAAATATTCAATGAAGGTATTGGAAGGTAAATTTGAGAAATAGAAAAATAGATATGGCTAATAGGAGAGAGAAGATAAGAATATTAGAGATTGAAAGGGGGGCATCTAACACGTGGTTAATATGAGTCTCAGAGGAAGAAAACAGGAAAGAGGGCAAAGGAAATTATCAGCAAAATAATACAGGGAAAAATTCCACAGTTGAAGAATGTGTTTCCAGAAGGCAAGAGTTTATTGAGGGTTGTGAAATAGAATGAACAAAAGACGCACTTGAAGGCACGTCATAGTGAAGTGTCAGAACATAAGGATGGAAAATACTCTAAAAGATAAAGAGGGCTGGGAACTGTGGCACACACCTATAATCCCAGCAGTTCTGGAGGCTGAGGCAGGAGGATCAAAATTTCGAAGCCAGCCCCATCAATTTAGCAAGACCCTGTTTCAAAATAAATAGGGATGCAGCTCTGTGGTAAAGTGCCTCTGGGTTCGATCTTTAGTGCAATAAACAAACAAACAAACAAATTACAGGACTTGTGGGAGAAGGACAAGGAAATCACAGAGGGAGGGACTGGAAATAAGAAGGGTATCAGGCTTTTCCACAGCAACACTGAGAGCTAGAAGACAGCCTGCAATGCCTCATTATGAGGAAATATGACTCCCAGCCTAGAATGCTGCCCCCACCAATGGTCATGACATATGAGGCCAGAATGAAGACATTTTCAGACAGTCTTAGTATCTCCCTGTAATCTTCCTCAGGATGCTACTGCAGAAGGCACTTTATAAAAGCCAAGAAACAAGAGAAAAACAGGATGAAGGGAACAAGTGTTCCTATGAGGATTCCAGGATGCTGGCAAAGAGATCCCCCAGAACAAGAGCTTGGGGAGCTGCGGGCATGGCAGGGAAAGGAAGCTGGAGGGCTCCAAGGGATGCCTCCAAGAAATGAGCATACAGGACCTGCCTGATGTGTGTGGTCACACCCAAATAGCTTGAGAATCCTGTCAAAGCCTGTGGAGGATCAAGGAATATTAAGCACTACAGAAACATTTGCTAAAGAAATAATAGCAATAGGACTAATAATAATAACCACAGAGCCCATTTTCTAGGTCCCAGCTTGCACATCACTCCATGAAGAATTTGCTCCATGTGACAGAAAACAGAATGAGAGTCTGGCGGACCTGCACTCCCCATTAGGGGGACTAGAGTTTCCCTAAACTTGCCACCTTTTACAGTAGAGGCCCAGGAGTGTAGATTCTTCAGGGAAATATGACTCTGAAAAAACAGAGCCCTGGCTGCATGCTGGACCTTCCAGGCAATTTGGTGACCTCAGCTCCTTCATGCCTGAAGGTCCCAATGGAAAATGGAGCACGTGAAACAGGACAGGAATGGTGGCTTCACACGTGGGGGAGGGAAATAGAAAGGTGGGTACGCAGAACCTGTGGCTTTTAGCCAAGGTGTGTGGGACCAGTGAGAATTCACAACAGAGAAACAGAAGGAAAGACTGAGGTGGAGACGGAGGAGCAGGGAGACAAAGACAGCAGCAGAGTTAGAGAGAGGGACACACAGAGACATTATTGAGAAAGAGAAAACAAGGGTTTCGTTAGCAATGCATTCAGTAGTATAAGAGATAAAAAGGAATATCCAATTAACACACCATATAATTGCTTGCAGACATTCTTTTTTATTTAAAGATGAAATAACTAAGAGTTCTAATCAAAACTAGGGTCACAGCCTACATATTAAATGAAAGAAATTGATTGGGTTTTTATTATGCCCTGACTACTGCCAATGCGCCTGGATCACAGATTGCCATAAATTTATACTTATAAACTACTAATTGCCTAAGTCATAATGGTAACAATGGGATAATGAAATCATTCTGATCAAGCTGAAGCCAAATTCTGCTTGACAACACAGGGGCTCTGTGAGAGGACAGGCAAGAAGGAATTGGGCATACAGATCCAGGATGGTCCCTACAAGAAACACCAGCAGGAAAATACAAAGACCTGGAAAGCCCTACGTTCTGTTGTAAGGGGGCTTTCTTTCTAAGAAATCACTTAAGAAGGGGGGCGGTTACGTTTATAATACAAGCACTTGTATCCTTTATTTGTCTTGAAAAACTAATGACTGACTTAATCACATTTGATTAAAGGAGATGTGTTGATGTAGTCATGTGTTTCTGATTGCATTAGGCTTGATTGAAAGTGGCAGGGAGAGTATGTAATAGTCTAACTGCCCCCTATATCTTGTCACCGGGGCTTGGCAGGCACGACGTGGGAGAATCCTGAGGGAATCGTTGTGGTGAACAATGTCATCTTTCAACTTGGGGGAGGGGGTCCTGGGAAGTAATCTCCGACATAAAATCAGGGCTCCCATATCAGAGCTGATGAAGGACTCAAAATTGATTCTTGCACACTTCTGTGTTTAGAGAATCGAGAAAAAAATAAAAGAGCGTGCACACATTAAAATATTCTCTTTCCACAAACATGTGCGTATTGAGTGACAAGCTGAGGAGGTTTTTTTTTAAACATTTTAAACATTTTTTTCTATTAATGTGCACAAGAAAGAAAGCGTTTAGCTTTAGAATTAATAGGCAAATCCATTTTTAAAATGAATTTATCCAAAGTTGCTTTTTTTCTGAAAACGATTTGCAATGATAAAAAAGAATGGATTCCCAAATCCTACTATGACATTTTATTAATGCAGATTGTGGATGGTAATTCAGGGCATGGAACCACTAGCTCATACAAACCTGGACTTGGAGCATGCCAGAACTGGGCTCATGACTGCCCTTCTTCTGCTTAGTCCTTCCCGAAAGCTGTGATTCCCACCCAGGTTTAGCCCCCCAGCATATCTCACCTCAGTGACTGATGGAACTTTTATTCTTACTACCACTTACCTCTGGAGTATGCTGTAGAGATTCCCAAGCCCTAGCACACGTCAGAGTCACTTGGAGCTTGTTCAAAAATTAGACTTCAAGATCTCTACTCCAGAGTTTTGTATTCTGTAAGTCTGGGGTCGGGCCCAAAAACTTGCATACCATTTAAGTCCCTGATACTGCTGGTCCAGGAACTAAATTTTGAGAACTCTGTGCTAGAGGGATATTTCTCATTTGTTGTTTCACACCTGCTCAGAACCTTCACTGTTTCCTAGTTGTTTAATAAGTAAAATGCAAATATCTCATTCATTTCCAGTTAATTTTGGAACTAAGGCAGGACTTAGGGACAGACAGGCAGACACACAAAAGATAAGCAGATCCCTAAGCCTGCCATTCAGAAGTTCTTTATTTTCTAGTTCTAAATGACTTTCCTAATTAAAAAAATTCTCATATACATTTTATAAAATAAATGCACACATGGTATAGAAAATTTGGAGAGTGTAAGAAAAACAAAAAAGACATGAGTATGGTTTCTGGTCAAGAAAACGGTCAGGAAACATCTATGCTAAGCCATTATTAGTAGGTTCCACTTGGTGGTGGCACTCAGGATAATTTTCATCATTTTATATGAGCTTTACTGTATTGCTTGATTTTTATGAAAATGATGCAGGTATTTCCCATGGGAAAAAATGGAAGAAATAATTTACAGCCCTACCCTCTGACAACTTACCATTAAAATCCTAATTTTTGTGCTTTTCCTCATGTAACCAACTTTTCAAGTGATCTATGTGTAACTCCCCAAGTTCAACTTGAATTCTTCTGCCTCTGCTTTCTTTGTTCTCCTGGCCATAAGCATTGGTTTCAATAATGAATCAGTGCTAGCTCTGTCATACCAGCCCTCTGGGCTTATTTCCTAAGAAGTGCTGGGAAGTTTTCTAAGCTGGAAAAGGACCATTCCTTTGGCTCTGACTCCTCCATGAGTCTGCTTTGGCATCCATGATACCTGTGAGGCCCTGGTAACATCTCACAGAGAACATGAGATTTTGACAATGCTTGATTTCAATTCAGTCACTCTCCAGCTGGTGACTATGAAGGTTTCTGAAGTTCAACTTCTGGTTTGCAGAATAGCAACCTAAATCCTTACTGGCAGAGCTCACTAAGGATTCAAAAGCTTGTAAACACGCCTGACCAATAAGAAGCTGGGTTAGTCAGCATTCCTTACAAATGCTTAGATGATAGACTTATAAAAAGAAATGATGTAGTTTGGATCACAGTTTTAGCGGTTTCAGTCCATGACTGGTGGGCCCATTGCTCTGGGCCTGGGGCAGCATAACACATACATCATGGTGGGCATGCATAGCAGAGCAAAATGCTCATCTTGTAGCCAGGAAGCAAAAGAGAAGAGGAAGGAGCTTGGGTTCCAAGCCCTGTAGGGCACAACCCTGATGACCTAAAGAACTCTTACTTGGCTGCCCACCTGACTGTTCCACCACCTCCCAAAAGAGCCACTCTGTGGATTAAGCCTTTAACACAGGGTCTTTGGGGGAATATTTAAGATCCAAACTACAGCAGAAGTGGTCACTAAAGTCATTCCCCTGCCCACCCCATTTCCTTGTCTACGTAATAGAGATGCTCCCTATCAGTGCTTCCTACCTCATCTTCTGAGCTGCTGCAAGAGAATTAGATGTATTTTGATGCATTTTTTAAAAGAAAAAAATCTTTTGGAAATAGGAATATTATGCCTTGATTTTTATAACAGTGGGCCAAGTTTATGGACATGAGGATTCTGGTTTTATATTCTCATCTGAATCCCCTTTCTCTGTGGCCCACTCCCATGAGCAGACTACTCTTAAGCAATTGTTGGGTGGCCTTGAGCAAGCTCCTCTCTCAAACCCTCAGGGCTCCAGCCCTCCCACTCCCCACCTGCCTACCAGCACCACAAGGAAGGTAAACTTGACTGATTCTTTCCCCAAAGCCCTTTTATTTTTCAGCCAGCACCCTCTGGGTTCTAACATTCTTAATGAGTTTATGAAGCTCATGGGTGAATTAACAAAAAAGAAAGTCAAGGATAAAAATGACCAAAAGAAGGGAAGAGAGGTGATCGCAAGAAAAAAAAAAAATGAATGAGAGGAAAATAAGTGAAAGTAAAGATGGAAAAATGAAGCAAACAAAAATGGGAACTTGCACATCAGCAAAAGAGGCACCAGGTAGCCTATCCACAGAGAAGACAGACATATATTTTTCTGCATAGCTATTTTTCACCCTCACATACAATGAAGGCAGAGCCATAGCTAGAATTTTTAGTAGCTTCAAGCTAATTTAAACTTCATCGTTCTGTTTGACTAGCATTAAAATATCATATAGATTTTTCTCCAGCGGGTTTGTACATCACCACATAATTGGCACCCTCGATACCTGCTATTACTCTCTCTTGCACAATAGAGGTGGTCAGAAAGTTCAGAGGAAAAAAAAATCCCTCTTCTGCATCTACTTGATTTCACAACACAGAATGAATGTGAGACATGGATCTGGTTTTAAATAAATTATTAGCACCATATAATTTCTTGTCATATAATCGAGGGTACATTTCATGCGAAAAAAAAGTGAGGAAATAATTTGCAAATAGGTTTCAGCATGAAAACATGCAAGAAGAATACCTAAAACAGAACTTTTGATGATGAAAAATGTTGTATAAAATATGTGTCTGCTTTCTCTTGTCGTTTCTGCTTTCCTTTCTTTGAGGAAAAAAAAGTCGTTTACATTGCAGATAACTTGTCTTTAGTTATTGTTACCCTTCTTTGCATTTGGAGACTCTGCCAGGTATTCATTTCAGTTACTTTGCTGTTTGAGACTTGAAGACACTCTGGAGAAAGGTCTAAGTCCTTCTGGGCTAAAGTCCTGTCTGAAGTTGAAGCTCACATTCTGCCCAAAGCCGAATCCCTTCGACAGCTTCCCAGTGTTTGTTCACTCTGCTTCTGGTTGTTAGTTTCAGCAACAGGTCACCTAAACGCTTATCAGGGAAGCATCTGTTTGAGTTTGGGGGTCTGGGCATAAACTGATCCTAGATCTAACATTTGCCTACTGTGTGACTGCAGGCAAGTCATTTAAACTTTGAGAGCACTGGATTGCTCTTCTGTGAAGTGGGGACACTATCCCTGATCCATAGAGAAGGTGTGAGGTTTCAAAGAGAAAACAGCTTTAAAAAAGCCTTGGACCCTCCAAGTCGTTCAATAGAAGTGCAACCGATCCTGCATGATAGCACTGTGTATCTCCCACTTGACAAGTTCCTTGCTCCCTAATCTGTCTGATAATGAGCTGAAATCTGTCTCCAGGAGATGGCTACCCTTTGGTTGTCACACTTCCCTTAGGGAAGGGACAGAACAAGGCTGCACCTCTGCTCCTTCCATGGGACAAATATTCTCAGACAAACTTAGGTCTCTGCCTCTTCCCATCTTCTCAAGGAGCTGCCTGGTAATAGCTGAATGAGCACATTGGATCCAACAGATTTTGTTAGATATGACCAGAAACTAGTCAGAAACCCATGTTCTGAAGTTCATCTGTCTATGCAAAATGGAAAGGATCAGCAGAGAACACTGCAAAGGCGTTGTCTATAGATGCGTCTGACTTCAGAGGCCCAGTCTAGGGATCTGGAAGAAACTTCTAGTTGCACCATATCTGGCTCTTTTTCCTAACACATTTCTCTTCAGTTTGTAGTAGCTCCATCCTCCAAGCATTCGCTGTTAATGAATTATGCAGCACACCTAAAAACAAATAGCTAAGATATACAGTGACTTCTTTAAATGGTTTAATAAATAGAGTATTAACCAAATGTTGATAAATAAAGCACTCATTTTTGTTCTCAAGAAAGAAAGAATCATCTGGAGGGACTGGTGGTGAGTTAGGGCCAATGATCACTCATCATTTAAACGCTTCTCAGGGACTAATAAGCACCTTCCAGCTGCCCCTTTAAAGTGGGGGTTCCCCCCTCTGGGAAGATTTTGTGGGGATGCCTTATGCCTTTTCCTCACTTCGATTTTCCTGCCCTCCCAATCCCATTGTGGACCCTTTCCCCAGACGTCTCCTCTGGACGACTGGAACAGTGGATCTTCCCACATCCAGGTTCAGTGAGTTACTCTAATCCACAGGCTTCTGGTTCATTTTCTAAATAACTCTGTTCATGCTTATCACTTTTCTATTTAAAATCCTGCAGCAGGTCTTGTGGCTTCACAAGTAAAACACAAGGTCACAGTCTTGAACATGCCACCCTTGGAGGTCTAGTCCCAGCCGAGACTCCTACCCGACCCTCCTTTCGCCTGGCTCCTTTTCCACTGCATTTGCCTTGCGGGTTCCTGTTTGTATTGGGCACCTGTCAGTCACTGTAGAGGAAAAGCCCTTCCCTTCTCTTCTCCCTTTGGAAAATTTCTACTCTTTCTTCACATCTTAGTTTGAATGTCACTCCTCTGGGCTCTCTTCATGACCTCGGGAGATGGCGTTGAAACCCCCTCTCCCCACTCCCACCATATTTGGTGCAAGACTTCTGCATAGAACTCAGCACACTGTAGCACGTGGGGCTTTCTTCCCCATTTGACTTTGAGTTCTCTGCGGGCACAGTCTGTTTTATTCATTTTTGTTCCCATGTCTGCTCTCCATCCTGCCAGCTTGATTTTTGACTGCTAGAGATTAGAGGATTACATAACAGATTGGGACCAAGTAGCAAAATGGGGATTTCATTTATAGAACATCTGTCCTGGTAGGCCCTGTATTTGTCGCTTTCGGTTCATATTCTCATTTAATTTACCCCAAGCTTTTGAGGTAGGTATCTAAGTACCATTTTACCTACGAGGCCACAGGTAGAAGGTGATCTGTTAAATGTCAGAGTGGGTTTCTGGTAAACCTTGCTCAACAATCCTGGGAAGACCACATTTCCTGTTCTGGTATACCATCTTTCTTGTTTCCACATCCTCTCTTCTGCTTTGTATTCTCTAGACTTTCCATCACCTACCCTTCTTACTTTTGCCCTTTCTTTTCCTCAATTCTTTCTTTCTACTAAAGTTTTCTCTTTGCCTCTATCTCATCTCTTGTTCCAACTCCTATTTCCTCCTTCTCTTCATTTTTATGGTTTACTTTTTCCAGTCTGGTAGTATTTCCCTAGAAAAAGGCAATAATGGCTTTCTTGTTCTGTGTCTAGTCTCTGCCTAGACCCATTTCTTGGTTGTGCAGGAGTTTCTGGTCATCCCGTCTCTCAGTCTTGTGCCCATTGGCAACACACATGGCCTCCTGAGGTGAGCAGCTGTCTCACCAGAGTGCAGAATGAGACTTGACATACACACTGAGTGCCTGTCACTGTACCTAAGCTTCAGGGTGAAACATACAGCAAGGCTTCCCACAGGCCAGATGTCTGCCAACTTCTGAAGTTGGAAAAGTAGCTGCTGCCTTTGCTTGTAAAACTTTGCTGTGAGAAAAGCTTAAAGTCCTATGCCATTAAAACATTCTTGTTCCATGATCTTTGAAATAAATGCCAGAGACCCATAAAATGACTTTTTGGGGGAATGTGTTGATTATTTGATTGCAAACAATTTTTTTCATTTAACTATTCATTAACATAAAAAGATGAAAAATTCTTGAACATATTTTGCATAGATTTAGAACTTAAAGAATTTAATCAAAAGTAAATATAACCTTGGGAAATTAAGCAATTAAATATTAGGGAACTAAACCCGAGACTAGTATGATGAATATTTGTGGATTTTTTATGAATATTTGTGATTTTTTTCCTTTCTCTTGTGGAAGAAGTCCTTAGTGATTAGAACTTTGTAAGATCATTAGGGACATAATTTGGAGGAACTTAGTTTCCAGTATTCAAACGGAGGGACAGAAGTAAAAGACCTATTCCTGAAAGGTGTGGCCAGGAGATGTTTGCAGACCGAGGTTGAGAAAAGCAAACATCCCCCAGAAAAATGAGAGAAAGCTTAGTTCCCATGAAGTAAGCAAGGAGAATATCAGGAACTCCAAGGAAAATAGAAGTGGCTTTATTTAGCTCAGGACCTGGTAGCCCTTCTCTGGAGGACTGTGGGTTCTTTGAGGGCTAGCCTATGTCTAATTCATCTTTGCTATTCCTAGGCCTAACACAACGCTTGGGCATAGTAGACTTTTAATAAATGCTTGTTGAATGAATATTATCTAACATTTCTTAAATGGTCACTATATGCCCAGGCTAGTCTGAATGCTTACATATGTTGACTTTAAATTTCACAGCAACCTAGGAAATCACATGCTTTTATTATTTCTGGAGGCAGTACAGACAGTTTAAATAATTTGTTCAAGGCTACCCAGGTAGTAAGTGACCTGGACAGGATTTGAACCTGGAATCTACAGTAGCATTTACCAGAGAGGTTGAACTGAGGCCTGAGTGAGTTCATGTACTTAAAACCCTTGCATGTTCCATAAGTGTTCTCTTCCACTTGAGTTTGTATCACCTCTCATGACAATAAGAAAACATCTATTTAGTGTTCCTTGAATCCATCTCATGAATATCATACTTTGCTCTGATTTGATTTTGGAACTATTATTTCCACTGGTTCTTCAAATAGTAACTTTGAAGGCCACAAAGGAGTCATCCTGTTCTCCTGATTTCTGCCTCTTTCAGTCCTTTAAAATGCAAGCAATCTACTCATGAGAGTGACCTACTATTTGCTTAGACTTGTGCCCATTCTCTGATTATCCAGTTTACTCATACTTTTTTGGCTGAAAATTTTGATTGCAGTTTTTGGACTCACATCTTTGGATTTAATGATCAAAATATCTCCTTGGCTCATCCTTGACTCTAGCTCTCAAGTGTCCCCACGATCAGTGCCTTCTGCAGACCATCAGAACTCTGCTCTCAGAGGCTGCTTATCTGCTCATTGGTTCCACTCACACCTATCACAAAGGAGGCACCTGTCATGCCCGCTCAGTTTCCAGTCTAACTTGATGTTTCACCATTGCTGACTCCAATTTGACAGCCAACTCTTTCAATGTAGATGGTTTTCCAAAGAATGAATGCCACTCGCTTGTTTTCCTTTCCAGTTTGTGTACTTTTATTTCTTTTTAATTCTCTATGTACTGAATTTCTATACTGCTATGGTGCAACACATGATCATTCCCTCCTCAGAAGCAAACATATGGGCTCAGATAGCCTTCAGGCTTGCAGTGAAATTGGAAGCCCTCTATAGCAGATAAGGTCTCTCTTCATGACAGGGTCTAGATCTCTACTGGACAGTATGGTACTAACATTGGCCCTAGGCTACTGTGGGTTCTAGTGTTAGCATTGTCTCTAAATACATGGAACTTGACCATATTATTTAACCTCTATAGATTTCAGTGTTTTCTTCTGTGGTACTAGAATAATTATATCTGCTTTGATTAATTCCCAGGGTAGTTGAGAAGATCCAAAGATATGTGAATATATTTCAAAAAATTATAAGAACATACAAATGCATGATGTTCATATTATTAAATTTAATGCTAATCAAAGTAATTGGATAGGAACTGAAATGATACAGAGAAATGAGTCATTTTAACTATTGGTCAAATGTTAACATTAACCATTTAATCTCTAAAGTTCTGACTTCATGCGAATAATTTGAGAACATTGGCTAATACTGAGACAGAATTCAAATTTTAGTAAAAATGTCTAAATAGATAATCAAGAAATATGAAATCAGATCATTCCTCTCTTGTGCTTTATCAGCCAAATAACATAGGCACACTTAGATATACTCAATTATGTTCATTCTCTCTCTCTCTCTCTCTCTCTCTCTCTCTCACACACACACACACACACACACACACACACACATATTTACATAGTGGAATATTAGCCAATTATGAAACAACAGGATTTTTTCCCAGCTAAGTTTAGGAAGGAATTTACTGAGCTCCCAACAGATGCGAATGGAAGACTGGTTGCATGAAATTAATTATATCAATACTAACTGATAAGTATTTTTAGTCCCATTTTACAGATGAAGAAAATAAGACCCAGAAACATAAATTCCTTCTAGTCACACTGTTAATAGATGTAGCATTAAGATTCACACCCATGGATATGTTTCAAAAATCTCAGGGCTTTCCACTACCCCACTACTTCTCAAATGGTTTCTGCCCCTCTGCCTAGAAGGTCCAGAGTGCATGTTAAAATAAGGATTCCTGGGCTCCACTCCTGGGAATTATAGTTAGGTAGTTCTGGGCTGTCTTTCAAAATCTCTATGCTTAAGAAATATCCCAGGAAATTGTGAAGGAAAGTCAGATTTAGCATCATGCTACACTGCTAAAAGTCTGATGTGTCATGTGAAAAAGGATCAAAAGTGGTGGTAACTTATGAAAAAGGTAAGATATTGATGAGGGCTTCTAAGAAAGGATGGACCTGCATGCACACACAACCCTCCTTTCTTTCCTCAAAAACGTAAGCTGAACTTTCATCCCAAAGCCATCCAAGAGGAGGGATTTTTTGGTAGTACTGTTTCCTCATGTGCTCCAAGTGCCTAGAACAGTGGCTGACGTAAAACCAATTACTAGAAATATTTACTAAATGGATGAATGAAATTCATTGGTTTTCTTGGCAAAGATATGAACGTGCAAATAAATTGAAAAAATAGACTTAAGTATCTGCTTCTCTGTTTGCTTATTTCTGTGTAACATTTTTTAAATGGTTAATCCCTGGTGCAGATGTTCTGATTCAACCATGTGCTGGTCTTTTTCACAGCTTTGTAAACTTTCTCCTGAAATTGTTAATGAAAGCTGGAGGCAAGCAGACTGCAGTTCAGTTCAAATTTGGGCTCCTCTGTCCCTTTGGTTCATTTCCTCCCAAATTCATGAATTCAGGAAGAGCTTGTCAACTCTCGGAACGAGACGACTGGCAAAACAAATTTATGAATCCAATCAGAAATGAACAGAAGTGATTTCGCTTGCTTGATGGATGTACCTCAACAAATCCCTGCCTCCCTGTGAGGCCAGGGGGGTTGGAGGAAGTTTGAAGAAAGGACATGAGAAATCTATTTGTGATGCGATATGGATCCCGGGTGAATGGACCCAAAGGTAGGGAAGGCAGTAGTCTGCATCCATTAGCATCGCCAACATCTGTCCTCCCTTCCAGCCACCTCCACTGAGGCCTGCTGACCACGATCTGTCACTAGATCTAGTGTGCCAATGTTCCACTTGAGCAGAGCATTCATAGCATCAGGAGAAGCCCAAGCCTTATAGGGGAAAATGTAACTGGGTGGGGAAGCATATAGGGAAAAGCTAGCAAACTTCCCCAGTGATGGCTACCAGGTGGCTAAAAAGAATCAGTATTCCAAAAAATTGAATTCTGTGCTGCTATGACCTTATTCTACTCCCAGCGTCCTTAGGATCAGAAGTTGGTAAATGTGTGCCTGAGTTCATTTTACAAAAGTCTGCAGATTACCCCATGCCTAGCCTGTGTGTGGTTCAGTCACATCTAGCTTCTCAGAAATCAAAATCACAGCCAATGTGTTGAGGACTTCCTGTGGTCTAGGTGTTGTGCGAAGCACTTTAAGACATGATGTTGTTTTCAAATCTACATTGAGATAGGAATCTGAATACCTGTAGTCCCCAACTGGAGGTGCCAATATTGAAACAAGTTAGATCATGTGTCCAGAATATATAGTGGTTGAAAGGTAAAGCTGGGATTCTGTCTCCTCCAGAACCTGAGATGTGACCCTGCACAATGGTGGGAGCAGCCCACCCCACCCCCATTTTTCAGGTTTTTCTTTCAGTTCCTTTTCCCAATTCCCTTTCTCCTTTGCCTCATCTTGAACACTCACGTGAACATTCCTGGTTAGTGCTGAAGCATTTGCTCAGCAGTTGTGCATAAGCCTATACCCATCTATACTCAACAACCATAGGGTCCATTAGGCTTCTGGTCATATTGCTTAAGAGTTAGTTTTTCATGCAACTCCCAAAATTGCTGCATGATGGAAAAGCAAAAGAGTGGCAGGGAGCCCTTTGATATTGGTGAATCAGCACACAAGGGGTGACTACAGCAGCATGGGTGAAGTCATGGGGTTTCTGAGGAGCATAGCACCAAGAAGAGGGTTCTAGAAAACACTTGCAGAGTTCAACACCTGACTTGATTTCTGTGTTTCCTGGGCAAGTGACTTAACATCTTTGGTATTCAGCCTCCTCATCTGCAAAAGGAGGACAATTGTTCCTACATACAGAATGCAAGTTGTTGTAAACGTGAAGTACACAGCTGCATGGCCCATTACCTGGTGCTTGGAGTATTTAAGGAATGTTGATTTCCTTCACCCACTTATGAAAGGGATGGTTTCTGGAGAGCACCTCACCAAGGAGTCTTTCTGATGAACAGGAAGTTGGGTTTTCTCTGCTAGACAGATCCAGCTTCCCCAGAACTCAAGCCCTGAAAGTTTCCTCCCCAACCTTCCTCTGAGCCATCAACTGTACCAAGAGCATGGAGCTTATTGATTTGTGACCAAACCCACATTCAGAGGACACTCTAAAGTACAGAATGCAGTGTCCCTTCCATGAGAACTCAAGAACCACAGTCTTGAAGTTCCAGAAGGAAGGCATGTTGTCCATGATCCCTTAGTGTTGTTGCTCCCAGGTTAGACCCTCAAAGGTGACTGCTGGCCCTTGCCCTGGCCTGCTCTTGTGATCTCCATAGACTGGAGATCCTGGCTTCTTGGTTCATAGCAGGGAAACTGAGGATCAGGGTACTTAAGAGCCTCTCATCCGGGTCCAAAGGGAAGAAGAGAAGGTGGAAGAGGAGACCACCCGCCACTGACTGCATCCAACTCTGTGCTAGTTCTTCCCCCTCACTGTTTGCATAATTCCAAAAAGCCCTAACCACAGGGCTGTGGGTTGGGCATTATTTCCCCCTTGTATGAGGTAGAAACTCAGAGATCTCAAGTGACTTGCTCAAGGGCACACAGATTTTTAATCTAGATCTGTCAGACATCCAGGCGTGTGCTTTCTCCCTTCTCCTGTTGAGAAGGGAAGACAGGAAAGGAAAGGGACAGTGAAGAATTCTAAGTTCAGAACACAGAGCATGAGGCCGTGGGGGATCTGAGGCTCTGAGTGTCAGACTCAGGTCTTGGACATCTCCTTGCATTTGCCCCTGAGGCGTTTCTGGAAGGTAATTGTCAGGTAAGGCTTAGACACCTGGTCTCCCCTGCCTGGAATCAAGGAAGGTCACTTCATAATTAACTTTGTGACAATTCACTGGAATGAGAAGGGTGTTCTTCAATTGTTTTGTGGTGCATAACAAATGCCTCATTAATCAGAAACACATCAACCTGAGCCCAAGCAATAACACCAGAGAGAGTAATGAGTTGGCATCAGTGGGGGCAAAACAGCAGCCATGCTCTCATTTTTCAGTGCGTGGGCTTGAAAGATGGAGAGTCATGTGGGGAATGAGAGGCAAGGAAAGGCAAGGGATAGTGGGAGGGAGAGTCAAAGAGGGCAAAGGAGGGGGAAGAGAAGGAAGAAGGAGAAAGAGAGGAGAGGATTCCTGTAGGCCTTCTCCCAGGATGTTGGGAACAAATAGAGAAGCACCAAATTTTGAGAATCATGATCCTGGGGCTAAGAAATGGAGTCAAGGATCAGACTGGCTTGGAGTTCAGGGTACCCTTCCAGAAACAAAAAGGCTAACTAAATCTAAGAGGTGTGCTAAATCCCTGCATGGCATCCCTGGGCCCATTTAGATAAGAATATAGGAAATAGAAAAGGGACTTCCAGTTTCTATTTTGGTTTCAAATCACACAAGTATGATCCCATTTCTTCTAACTCTTGCTAACTCACTCATTCACTCATCCTTCATCCATTCCATCAGTCAATAGTAATCACTGAGGATCTTGACTTTGGGCCAGAAAGACATCAGATAAATGAGGCCACCTAGATCTCTTATACTGATCAAAAGTCCTAAGGGAAACTTATGGCACTGTGGACTGTTCATGTCCATTCATGTTGAATCACAATGATATGATTCCCATTTCCAATTAAACAACTCATCTTCATCTTTGTCTTTTATTTCTAAACTAAGAAATAAGTTATTACATAATTGATACATTATATTTGCAAGCATGAATTTTAAAACATAAGATTTAGTGGGAGTTCAAAAGATTGGGATTATTTAAATGAACATTTGACTCCTTCGTTTTAAATATGAAGGGACTGAAGCCTTCAGAGAAAGTTTACCCAATGTCAACACAGCTGGGACAAAAAGGAGTGAAGTCAGAACACAGAGTTCTGACTCTAAGCACTGTGTACTTCCTGTCATTGAAGCTTTGGGTGTGGAAATAAAGGTGATCTTCCCGATATCCGAGAGCTGGCCTAAGCCCTCAGAGATAGGCCATCTCCCTGAGGGAGAGTATAACCAACACTTGCTGAGGTTCCCATGTGCCTGCTGGCTGCAGGAATGTTCTGAGCTGTCACATCCTTGGGTCTCCTCAACCTTTGTCATCTTCTTCCCTGACCAGAGACTGGCCTGTGTAAATAAGAAGTGGTTTTCCCTCCAACTCAAAGCTCAGTCTCCAGCCTGACTAGGGTCCCTATGAATGAAAAGGGACTCAGGAAAGGGCCTAGAGACTTAGAAAGGGCTGAGTGACTGACAAGGGGATTCAGAGGAACCCAACATAAAGCAACTTGGAGAGTCAACAGAGAGGAGCCCTTGACTCCTGGGAGGACAGAATGCTTCTTCTAGTGAGTGGGAGGGGGCAGGATGAGTGCAGCCTTTGTTAAGTACTCTGCTGGGATCAAGTCTTGCATTTTAGTTTGAGAGGCAAGAATGACCCTGGGAGGGGACCAAATCCTTATTTCTCTTCACTCCTTGGCTTTTTAAAAAATCATATATATTTAAGGTATACAACATGTTGTTTGGTATACACATACATAGAGAAATGATTACTACATATAAGCAAATCTAAAATCATGCAATCATTGACTTTGGAGCATTATTCTTAAATTATTTTCTTGCTACTCCTTCAGTGCTATTAAATAATAGGATGTGCATTCCTGATTCATTCAACCCCTACTCTCATCCCATTCTCTTCTTTCAAGGACCTAGGACCATTGCATACTTCCCTTTCCTGCCACCAACTAAAACTTTAATGTCTCCCCAGCCCTCTTAATGTACCAACTCTTTTTAAAAGTGCCGTTTTTCTTTCATGCTGTTTCCTATCTTTGGTTTTGTTTTTTTTCCCAGAGTCTCCTTAAAATCTGTATCCAGTTCTATGAACACTCTTTGTTTTTTCTAAGCTTTTTAACATATGAGACAGGTTTATAGATGAAGAAGCCAAGGTTCAAAGAGATTACTAATGTATCAAGGTCACATGACAATGAATTTGAAGACTGAACTCTTCTTTGGTGCTGTCTGACTTTCAATGGCTTGTTTCTCCCCCATGGGGTCTTGTACAATCGGGTAGGAGGATGAGGGGGGAGAGATTTCCATAACCAGGATTTCATCCAATATGGTAATGGTCTTTCTAGCAGCTTATTGTGTTCATGATTCTTTGCCCTGCTTGCAGGTGAGCTGAAACTCACCCCTGAAATCAACCCTTGCTCTGGACAATTCAGGGACGTGTGCTCATTGGTGCCCCCTGGTGGTGAGGTTGTTCTAGCTCTCTGTGTCCTCCCTCGCAGGGTCAGTGTGTCCTAGTGTTTACTCAAATGCAAGAATAAATACCCATCTCATTCTCATTTTCTTCCCCCTTGGCTTCTACATATTCTCATGTGTTCCTCCTACTTCTCCATCTTCTTTTGCCTTGTATCTTTCTCTTCTTTTCCCATCCTTATCTTCTTTCTTTGCCCTATTAAATTGGCTTTTTCTTCTTCTCACAATCCCTAGCAGGATAGCTTTTTTGATCCTGACTCTTAATGGTCTTCAGCATCCCACACACTATAACAGGAATTTTACAGCCCCTCTTTTCTCCTCTGCCTCACATTCCCGGTCTTCATGAATTGCCTGGTTTCATCCTACAATGTCAGGGAACATGGAGGCCTTGGGATCTGAAGTCAGGACACATACCTGTATCTGGGCCTGCCTACTTAGAGGGTAAGGGACCTTGGACAAGTCCCTTCACTACTCAGAGTCTTCACTACCTTGCCTTAATACAGGGATAACTAATAGCACATTCCAGGGCTCTGGTGAGGATTCAATGAGACAAGAATCTCTGGAAGCATTAGTCAGCTACAAGGTGTTCTCTGAGCCACAAAACCTGGAATATCTGCTAATTCTTATTGGCTTTCTGTCTTCCTCTGTCCCCCCACTGATCCCCTTACTGTGACACTGTCCCAGCATAGCATTTTCACCCCTGCTTTTGTACAGTAGCACATATCCCACCTGCTCACTTGTCCCTTTGCAAAGGCCAGCCCCTGCTTAAACTCTGCCAGAACCTTCCCTGCGGCGATCTCCCTGAACATCAGCAACCCTCTGCATCGTTCTTTCCTCTGCTCCTGTGCGTGGAGGTTTTTCTAGTCAATTTGGTATAAGCAAGAGACAGAGAAAGTATTTTCCTTTAAATACTCTGTGGCACTAACCTAGATCTGAGCACAGGTGACAGTGCTTGATGTATTGATTTCCTGAAGTCCTCCAGAGTCCTGTCTTAGTTCTAGCTCTGGGAGAGTAGGAGGCTAAGGGCTTATGAGCTCTGTCAACTCCCTCCAATCTTTTTTTCTACAGAAATGCATGAAAGCATTATAGGATCAGAGAGGACTGGCTTGGAGCCCCAATTCTAGTAATCCCCAGCTGTAGGATCTAAGACACATTACTTAACTGCTCTGATCCTTGATATTTTTCTCTGCAAAATAGAGATTTTAATAGTACCTACTACATGGGGTTGTTGTAAGGATTACATGAGATCGTGGTTATTAGGGTCTTCCAAAAATTAGTGATAGATTATTTTTAGGTTTACCAACTCTCGGGGTTCCCCCACCTCCAGCAAAGATTCATCTGCTGTGATTTCTTCCTTCACAGAAAAGATTGCAGCTCATGACTCTTGAACATTCTTTCCTTTTTAAAGATGTCAGATGTCAGATGGATATCTATGAGAAACTGAGGCATCTGGAAGTGCCGATTGTTCAAGAGGTGAAAGAATCCAGAAGGCAGTGACTTGTCAGTACTGTCATTTAGAGGCAGCCTGCTGCTTTTTAGTACTAGGGACATTTTGCTCTGCCCTCCCCTCCTCACTTTTTCCAACTGAGTAATGGGTATGACAGATACTGTTTTAGTCAGTCTTTTTTCCTATGACCAAAAGACCTGACAAGAAAAATTAGAGGAGGAAAAGTTGATTTGGGCTCAAGGTTTCAGAGGTTCAGTTCACATAGATGACCAAACCTCATCTGAGCCTCAGGTGAAGCGAGGCAGAACATCAGGGCAGAAGGGCATGGTGGAGGAAAGCAGCTCAGGACATGACAACCAGGAGGCTGAGAGAAAGGAGAGGGGAGATCTGCTCACCAGGGAGAAAAATACCCTTCTAAGGCATACCCCCAGTGACCCACCTCCACCCACACCCTACCTGCCTATGGTTCCCACCTCATTCATCCAAATCAGTGAAGTAATCCACTGATTAGGTCGTGATTCTCATACTCCAATCAGTTCACCTCTGAATGTTCTAGCCTTGCCTCACACATGAGCTTTTGATGGATACCTCCTATCTAAACCATCACAGGTACCATCACTGTACACTTGTTCCTGCCCAATCCTTGAGCCCAGCCCTCACCTAAAGGCCTCAGCAGAATGTCTATTTTATGCTAGGAGAGGTAGTCCTGAGACCAGCAAGAGGCTCCAGTGACTGTCAACTAAACCCAGTTGAGACAGAGGTTAAGTTATTCTCCTAAGAGGCCTGGGTGGGCGTGGTAGCAGGAGTGGCTGCTACAAAAGCTAAGCAGGTCAGGAACACCACCCAGAATCAAAGCAGATGGGATGGCTGATCCTGCACTGAGAGGAGATGCAGCCTCCCGAAGTTCACGTCAAATCTTTGACCCCAAAATTGTCATTCCAGAGAGCTTTAAACAATGCATTTCTCCAGGAGAATGAAAAGAGAATTAATTCTTAATTGCTATGTGCTTGACACATTGACATACATGTTGTTTCATGCAACCATCAATAAAAAATAATACAGAATAGCCCTGGGCAATGTAGTTCTGACCTTGTCTCATCCATCTTCCCTGCACTACCCCTCTCTCATTCTGTTCCACCTCACTGGTCTCCATCCTGTGCTCAAACACTCCCATCTCTCTCCTGCTGCAGGGCCTTAGACTTGCTGTTTCCTCTGTCTGTAATATTTTTAGCCCAGAGAGTCATATGGCTTGCTCCCTTTCTCCTTTACATTTATACTAATATGTTCCATCTTCTCAGATAGGCCTACCCGAAGATCCCTGTTGGCAATTGCACTTCCTCCCACAGCATCCTGTACCTCCTGTCTTTCTTTTTCATGCCATGGGTATTACGTGTGTATGGCATATCCCCTGCATTGTGTTTTTATTATTTGTCACTCTTCACTAAAACTAAGCCCTGTTGAAGCAGATCAGGGTTAGTGTGCCTGAAACTTAGAACAACATCTGGCATACAGCAAACCATAAATGTTTTTTAAAAGAATGGATGAATGATAGTGTCATCATGTGATTAAAGAGAAACCTGAGGCTTAGAGAGGTGAAATCTTATGGCCTATGGCCATTCAGCCAAAGAGTGCTGAGTTCAGATTGAGTCCTACCTGCCCAACTGCAGAATAGCCACAGCCTTCCCAAACCATCAAGTCCACAAAAGGTACCATGAAGGTGACAGGCACGGGGCTACATCAGGCTGAAGTTCCATGAGAAAAAGCAGCTGAAAAGTTCCCATAAGACAAATTTGAAGATCTGGAGATTAGTGCTGTGCTGAGCGGCAAAGCTGAGGCAGCTTAGGGAATAGTTTTCAAATCCAAGGTCCCCAATGGCCCCATATGAGGTGAATGGTTATGTGATTTCACTTCATCCTTGGCATGAACTACATATTATTAGCTGCCTCATTTTATAGGTGGTCACTTAAGTGCTCAAGATATTTTGAATCACTTCTTCATGGCTGCAGAGACTGGGCCCTGAGACCCTAAGCCCATAACTCTTCTTTGTCCCTGTCTTTTCATGGTACCTGGATTCCTCTGGCCACTTGGGAAAGCCTCTGTCAGGCTTCTTTCCACCTGGCAAGGACCCAGCATAGGGCCTATACTGCCAACTTGGCTGCAGGCTCTGAGCACACTGCCAGCCTCTGCCAGCCCCAATGTCTGCCAATAAATCAACTTATTGTCTCCAGATGCAAGGAGGTAGGGGGAATCCCCATGGCAGAATTTGTGTTAGGTAGTTGGCATGCATATGTGAGAGATATTAAATAAGATTTCTTTAAAAATACGTTATAGCTTAGGCAAGCATTACAATCTACTTACTATTCATCCATTTATTTAATAAATATTTACTGAACTCCTTCTGCATCACAGATTGTGCAAGCCTCTTGGGGATAATAGGAAATGAAACAGAGATGGCTCTTGTCCCTGGGAGCTTTTCTTCTGGTCAGGTGAACTCCATTCTGGGTGAACAGAGATGGTGTAGGCTAGTTTTACAAGCAGTGTGAGGGCATCTCAGGAAGCATACTGAAAAAGGACCAGCATCTACACTCATGCGGGGTACAAGAGACCATGTCCTAGCCACACATCAACTTTCAACAGAGTCTTTTGAAGCTCTACTTGCACGTCAGAGAGATCTAAGTTCCAATCTCACCCTGCCACCTGATAGCCATGTGACACAGATGAGTCACATAACCCCAATGTGCCTTACAGAATATAACTGCAACATAAGGATACTAATTTGAATCTCATGGGATTTTATCTATTAAATAAGATAATGGACACAGAATTCTTGTCCCCATGAAGAAAATAGCATGGTGTAGTGGTCAATATTATTACCAGATTTTCATCTCCAAAGAACAAGAAACCCTGTAATATCCTAGATTTAATTTAATTTAATTTAATTTAATTTTTTATTCTTTATTCCCTTTAGCACACACATATGCATATATATATATATATATATATATATATATATATATATATAAAGAACATGCTTGTGAGTCAATGCATGCACATACCTGCCCTGCATACTAGGCACATAACATGAGCCTACAAGACAGTATCTACGTACTCCTGATTCAGGCACACATATATCCAGGGCACACACTTACATTTTTGTGGCCACATTTCCTTTTAGGCTGCACATGCACAGGCCTTTTTGTCTCCCTCCAAATTCCAGATATGAAGAGTACTGGGACAAGTCACTTTCCTTTTCTGATTTCCTCAGTTCCCTCAAGGACAGGGTGGAACCTAATGATCATTGAAATCTTTGTTTCTTTGTTTTCTTTATCTCCCTGGTTTGGCTGCCTTGATTCATATTCATTCTCTCTCTCTCTCTCTCTCTCTCCCTGGATTGAACCCTGGGGCACTTTACCACAGAGCTACATCCCCAGCCATTTTATTTTTTGACACACAGTCTCACTAAGTTGCTTAGGGCCTTACTAAGTTTCCCAGACTGGCCTCTAACTTGTGATATTCCTACTTCAGCCTCCCAAAGGACTGGGATTCTAGGTGCGCACCATCATGCCCAACTGGGTGCACATAATTCTCTATACTCTAGGGAAGCCTTGCACAGCAGATCCCTGTGATTTTAGTTCACCCGGATCAGGACATTTTTATTCCTCTTCTTCAGTCCCTGACTCCCAGGATGCCACCTGGGTTCCTTGATCTCACCTGGCAGTGAACTCCAGGACCTCACTCTACTCCCAGGATTTTGTCAGGTTGATCATTGTTGTCTTGTCAAGTTGGTCACTGTCATCAAAATTCTCCTTCATTCAAGGTAACACTTTTGAGTTTTACCCAGATGTAGGAGAGCTGTCCTCCTTCACCGTGAACCTGTGGATGGATTTCTTCAGATCTTCATCCAGTGCACACACCCCTGCATAGACAGAAATGCTGCACTAGCATCTAGAGAAATGCGTGCACACTCTCATGTACCCCTTTAGTTCTACTTGGTCTTTTCTTTCTTCTGTCTCTGACTCCATTTCTTCAGGTTTATGTGCAAGAAGACAGACCCCTGGTGGAAGAGCAAGTTGCACTTTGTTGCTTCAATGATGCATTTCATTTTTCTTTTCATTTGGTCTTTATTTCCACCAAATATGAGCCTGAAGGCTTCAG
>JAJEJO010052375.1:79927-150962 GCA_020662805.1 Glaucomys volans
TGTGTATAGGATGAAATTGCTTCCTTCATAGCAGAGATTAAGCACCTCCCATTCCCAAGACCTCAAATTCTGAATTAGGAGAGACATGAATTAATGAGTTCTCCATGTAACAAGAAAAACCTCTTTTAATAACTGGGAGTTAAACAGAGTTTGGATCCCTGCTGATCTTATTGGCAAAATTAAATAAAAGTGACATTCTGCTAGCCCAAGCAAATTAGCAGCCAGCCCTGTGTAAAGGCTCAGTTAACCCGAGACATTGTGTGATGTATCACCCATTGTTTGACGCACTTTCATAAGAGCAAGACGAAGTGTCCCATCCTTTAGACTCTGGTAATGTGCCTCATTGTTAAATTCAATAGGAAAAGCGATTCATACTGTGGTATGATTGAAAAGAAAATTGAATCCTTTTGATGTTATAAATGTGTCTATTACTGCGTGTGCACACAAATTTTCCATGGAAATTATGGTGAAAGTAGTGATTCTCCTCGAAAAATGCATTAGTGTTGACACGTTCAATTTTATCTGCATCAGAATATAAATACCCTTTAACCATGGTCAAATTGTGCGGAATGTATATACCACATCTGCATAAGTCACTTGTCTATCCATCTATGGGGGAAAGAAAACACATTGAGCTCTGAGAGCTATCCTGGTTCTCCATTTGCAGTTTTAAAAATATATATTATTAAAAGCATTGGTACAGGATTTGTGTGAGGGTCTCTCTAATGTAAAACCAGTTTCCTAGAAGAGAGATCTGTAATTTCACATCCTGGTTACACAAAGCAAGTCTGAAAGCTTGAGAGATCTGGCAAGTTGTTTGAATGTCATGCTAACATCAGCTACCAGCTAATTATTGGGCATGCCCTGACCAAGAGGCCATGGGACCTTCTTAAAGGGAAGCAGGTGATGTCAGCAATGTACTACTCAGTTCAGCTCTGTGGTTTCAAGTCCCTTTGCTTACAGGCTAAATGAGGATGGTAAGATGCCTGTCATCTCTTGCTTCCTTCCCTCTAGGTCCAACCTCTTCCTGCCCTGCTCCTCCATTCTCCTGTTCCTCCCTAGATGTGACTCCTACAGCCTTTTCCTCTCTGGACTTCTTTCTGTCTCCTCTTCTGCAAGTCAAGAGGGATGGGGCCTCCATGTCTTTCAAGGTTAAATGTTTGGTACTGTTAGACATATTATGCTATTTTTGGCTTCCATCTCTGTATCAGTGAGGACCTTTTTGGTTACAAACAGTAGAAAGTTCAATACAAAATAGCTTGAAAAAAGTGAGAATGCATTACCCTTTTTCCATATCCCCACCAAAGACAAAATTGAGGAGTGAATCTAGCCATGAATACTGCTATCGAGCTGGGTACAGTGGCACATGACTGTAATCCCAGTGATTCAGGAGGCTGAGGCAGGAGGATCACAAGTTCAAAGCCAGCCTCTGCAATTTAGCAAGGTCCTCACCAAATTAGCAAAACTGTGTCTCAAAATAAAAATGAAAAGGGCTCGGGATGTGGTTTGATGGTGAAATACCCTTGAGTTCAATCCCCCAGTACTGCAAGAAGAAGAAGAAGAAGAAGAGGAGGAGGAGGAAGAGAAGGAGGAAGAAGAAGAAGAAGATTCCTATCAGAACTGGGTCCTGCTCTAACTCTTGGCTCTTCTCCCTGGGTGTGGTCTCCATCAATAAATTCTCTTGTCGATCCCTTCTCTTGGTGACAAGATGACTGCACTCCTTCTGACTCCATTTTGGGCAGCAATATTTATATCTGTAAGCAATGTTTCTCTTTGGTCCACATCAAGCCAATACCCATCCCTGAAATAGCTACAATAGCCAGAGGCATTGGGGCATCTGATGCTCTGATTAGCTGGGCTGGTGTTGAGTCTACCCTAACCCATGACATACAAACTGAGAACTTTTCACTCTAAGAAAAACTGTGCTCCTATTATTAAAAGAAGGGTAAATATGCACCCCAAAATACCTCCTTTTCCTTGCTGGTGTAGTAAATGCCTGCTTATCCCTTGAGATCAAGTTTCAAATTATCTCTTTCCATGAAGACATTCCAAATCCCTACCTGACTTCAGGACTCTCTTAGCACTGGAACATACATTTTAGCTATAGAACTTGTCATCTTCCTTCCTGCTCTCCAACATGTATTTATCATTTACATATAAAGCACAAAGCACTTCCACTGAAAAGTTAGACTACCAGGCTTTGTGTAGGCTGCATGGCATGCTGGAAGAGAAACCTGGGACAAAGTCAGGAAAGGGGGCAGTGGAAAAGTTGGCAGGGGAGTAGCAGAAAAAAGTGGCAGAATAATTGGCTCTTCTAGGAAGGCATTGGCAAATCAAGACCAAGGTCATGGTTCAATATGACAAATTCTGTCCAGTTTCTGGGGAGATGTGGGAACCAGGAGAGAAAAGCTCTGGAGTACAGGACAGAGCACAGCCACTAACATGCACAACCAACTTGGTGAGCAAGCAGCCCATCCATGAATAGGATGGAGAGGGAGCAGGAGGCAGGGCAGATGTCACCACATATCCAGGAGAGCAGGCAGTGTCCTAGTTCTTTCAGTGGGATCTTGGTCTCAGAGCCACCTGCCTTACCTTGACCATCCAACATTAGCCTAGACATTCTCTTTCAAGGCTTTATGGGACAAAACTTCCAGACCTAGGGGCAGACCAGGCCTTCCCATAAACCTCTGCTACCCTCATTCCTGCTTTACACTTTCTTTACTGCCTAACCTATTTCAGATCCTGTAAGCCTTTAGCTTGTCTTTATTCTTGGCCCATGTTCATCCTTCCTACTTGAGGGCAGAACTCCCTTATTTGGTTCTTCAGAGTCCCTCGCCTTCTTACCTGCCAACTCTGTCTGCTTTGGGTTGAAAAACTGACATGCCAAACTTGAATCTGATCCTGGGGTCACACACTGGTACCTGCTTCTTGTCCTTCTATCCCTCCTCTATCACTCATTAGCATTGTCAATGTGCTGCCTGACATTTTTTTACACTGGGGGAAAGGGCAGCAAGTACTATTTATAACTCTAGATGCTTAGCTGGGTACTTGTCATTGGTAATAGTCTGAAGCTACCAGAAGGCAGTATATATGGGGTTAGGAGCATGAAAACAAACAGCAATAGCACTACAGAATTCTGGAGGTACTATTGCTTAAGTCATAGGGAAAACCTTTATATATATAAAACTATTGATTCAACATTTTAGTGGAACTTCTGCTGTGTACCATCCACTGTGGAGGACATTGAAGTCAGAGCAGGGAGAAAAATAGCTTCACACCCATCTTCCCCATCTGAGAGTCATGACTCTTATTTCAGTCATCTGAATGCCCATTCCAGGGTCTGGCACCAATAAATACTGTGTACACACAGGGTAACTTATCCCTGATTCTTACTAACTGAATCTGGTGGAGGGGGATATAGTGATTTCTGTGAGTGCCAGCACAGTAGCACAGAGGTAGCCCTGCATCTGTGTTCCTACAAAGGCCCAGGAACCCTCAGCCCAGACTCCATCATCTCTTAGTAGTAGCTTTCTTAGGAAAGTGGGGCCTGTCCTTTCCTACAGTCCAGAGCCTCTCCCTCTAAATGATCCATCGGGGCCATGGAGGACAGTTTATGGAGTCAGAAGCTCTCTGAACTGGAAGGCTCATTAGACCTGATTTGTCTGACTCCTTATCTAGTCTAAGCATCCTTGGCCGATGGCAGACCAGACTCTGCTCACGTATCTCCAACAACAGGAAAACTACTGTACTTTTAGTCAGCTCTGAGTACTGTGACCAAAGTACCTTCTAAGAAAAATTTAGAAGGGGAAAGATTTATTTCAACTCCCAGATTCAGAGGATTCAGTTCAAGGTTCGCTGGTTCCAAGGCAGAAGTCTCATGGTGGAAGGGCAAGAAGGAGAAAGGCTTACCAGCTAATAGCAGCTGGAGAGTGTGGGGAGGAAGAATATAAAACCTCCAGGGCATGTCCCCAGGGACCTACTTCCTCCAGCTAGTCCCAGCTCTCAGTAGTTCATTCAGCCTTCAGTGATACCATTTGATGGATTAATCCACTGATGAAGTCAGAGTCCTCATAATCCAATCATTGCCTAAAACTCACCTCTGAACCTTGCTGCTTTGGGGACTTCCAACACAGAGCTTTTGGGGACAGTTAAGATCCAAGCCACAACATCTACTTTGAAGCAGTCATAGGTCTGACTGAGTAGAAATATGCTTCTCTTAAATTTCTACCCATTGTTGGTTTTGCAGTGAGAGGTCTCCTAAACTGTACTTACCAAAATCCTTCATTGATTCACTTAACACATATTTATTGAGTATCTGTGCCACATCCTGTTCGGGTGCTGCAGATACATCAGTGAACAAACACAAAAATATCTATTGCTACAGAGGGAATCTGGAGAAGGGAGTTCCAGGTAGAGGAAACAGCCAGTGCAAAGGCCCTAGGGTAGGAGTTTGCTTGATTTACTAAATAAACAGCAAAGTAAAAAGTGTGACTGAGAGGGAGTTTAAAATGAAGTGACATCAGAAAGATACCAGGGCCAGATCATAGAGAGCTTCATAGGCCACTGTAAGGACTTTGGCCTTTACTCCTCAACCCACCACCAAGTCCTGAGTGAACCTAATGTGGATAAATAATTAAAATCATTATCAGCCTGTGGAGTAAATGGGGCTAGAATTTTATTTGCCTTAGGGAATCCTGGTACTCACCAAATTGCCACCTTGCCCTCCATCATTTATACCAGACTGTAAGAGTGGGTTTCTACCCCAATTTCTGATAATAATTCCTATTTACCTGCCAGTTTAGCTGAGACACTGATACCCTTGACATAGTCTGTAGCTCCTGGGTGGGGTCTGGAGAGGTGCAGGGATAGAGAGATGAAAGAGAAGTGGAGGGGGCTCAGGGGATGGAGTTTAGTGCTCAAGGCCAGGGTCTGTGAGTCAGAGTGCTGAGTCTGAACTGTGGTTCAGTAAACTCTGCTGTTCACTGTCTGTGCAGCACTGGATAGTTACTTATTTTATTCATCTATCAAATAGGAACAGGACTGCCTGTTCCCCAGTGCACCATATGATATTGCATATAAACTTCCTGCACAGAACAATCCCTCACTAACTAATCACCATCACTCTATGGGCCATTTCTGGAACATCTCTTTACCTGGGATTCTTCCAGTCACTGGCAGGGGTTTGTCTTCTCAGTCATGATTCTGCTGCTTACATGAACTTCCAGTGCCATCAGTCTCTGGGTTTGACTGCCTCCGACCAACCTTCTTACTTGCCGTGGACCTTATCGACTCTCAAAACCAATAGTCCCGAGATGCCCAGAGTCACCATATTTATTCGAGCATGGACTATTTGACTGCTGGATATTCTGCCTCACTGGTACTAACTAGAGAACTGTCTTGCTTATTCCCATATGGTTTCATCCTGTCTTATGACTCTCGCTACCCTGCAAACTTGGCTGGACTCAGTAGGACTTGTAGACAAGCCTTGGCAGAATCATGCCACATGCCTGCCACATTCTTTCTGATCCAGAAGTCAGTGTTCATAGGCAGTATCTTTAGGCGTGACATAGGCAGCAAAACCCTTCCCTGGACTCCCCATATAAATGTTGTCTCTGATTAACCTTCAGGAGAAAACTGAGCAGGATAGAGGCCCATTCCTAGGGGAAACAAATGCCTTTGTGGCATTTCTCAGCCTTTCTCCTTTCTCTCTCTCCATATGGAGTCCCTGCCTCTCTTCCCCATGGATCATGTGAGCATTGCCTTGCAAATTGTTCGGAATCCAAGTCTGGGTGGGATATTTACCCAAAGCGAATTATGGCTGGATGCATTCCTATGTCAACATGTGCCACGCTCATTTCTTATAAAGTAGTTCATTATTCTGTGGGGCATAAATAGTATTACCAGATTGATATGATTAAAGCTAGTGAGTCATTAATTAGCATCTAATTAAAAGAGATGAGTTACATACCCATGTACAGTAGCTAATGTTATGTTTTCCTTGAAAAAGAAATGATTAAGTGTACAGCAATTGTGTTTTCAGAGAAACCACACTGAACCATATGTGCAGTTCTCTAGGAATGCAGGGACAACTCTGCCTAAGGGCATCAGAAAATTGAATTTGCTACCTCACAAAGATCTGGGTGCCAGCATGAGCTTTCTAGTCACAGGAAGCTGGCTTGAGCTTTGCCTGATTTCTAGAAATATCAACTGAGAAGTCATCAAGACAGCTTTGTAGGGCACAGGCTCCGACTGCAGACTGTCTCCTGTTCCACTTTCTATTGCAGTGTCAGCTCACGCTGCCAATCACTCTCACATTCTTTATCTAATTTAATTTCCACATAACCCATGTCCCAAGTTTATAGACCAGAAAACTGAACCTCAGATAGAACTCAGTTGCTGCTGATTTGATGAGGAGAGAGTTGTGAAGAAGCACCACGACATATCCCAACCACCCAAGCCAGGCATTAAAGACCTCTGAACCCAGATCTTGGTGTCTCCTTGTGGCCTCCTCTCTGCCTAGTCCTTAACTTTCCACTTTTTCCTGCAGCTGAATTGCTCACCACCATGTTTCCCCTAAAGCAGCCATAACTCTGTTCACAGGCAGCTAGGAAGACTCCCATCCTATCCTCTAGCCATCCACATTCCACCCAAACTTCTGGATGCAGGACTCATGTCAGTCTGGTTTTTTTTTGTTTTTTTAGTATTTGGGATTGAACCCAGGAGTGCTTAACCACATCTCCAGGTCTTTTGGTTTTATTTTTTGAGAGATACAGGGTTTCACTAATTTGCCTAGGGCCTCACTAAGTTGCAGAGACTAGCCGTGAACTTGAGATCCTCCTGCCTCTGCCTCCTGAGACACTGGGATTACAGGTGTGCATCACCATGCACAGCCAGGCCAATCTTGATCACACGCTTAAAGCTTCCACTAAGCATTTCTCTGGTGGCTTGTCCTCTGTGTGAATCCTCATTGACTTATGCAAGAGAAACCAAACCAGAAGACCATTAGCTCTCACCTGACCCAAATCTCCATTTTATAGCAATGGAAAATTGAACTGTTCTCATTTTAATTAGACATCAACTCTGATTATCAAAGTAATACATGAAAATGATCCAGAAGGCAACAGAACAAATAGTTGGAAGAATACGGGGCAAAATGTCAAGAGGAAATTTTTATTTTATGTTGTTTATATATTTTACATCACTAATATGTTCATGTGCAGCTTTTATAATTAAAAAATTCAAAATCAAAACCAATCCATTCTTACTGGAGAAATCTATTATATTTATAAGAAGGATAAATAACATAAAACAAAAAACAAGTCCTTTGCCTGTAGATAACCTGCTATTAGTGATTTTCTTCTACTTTGTTTTTATTAGTTTCTCTATTTAGATATCATAATCCTAAGTAAGCATTGAGAGTCCTTTTTTGCTTACTATTTTAACACATGTATCTCCCATTCTACTAAAACTTTTTGGTAACACCAATTTTAGTTATGGATAATATTCCATTGAGGAAATGAGATATCATCCACTTAACCTTTCCCTGTGGTTGGACATGTGTGTTTCCAATATTTTTGTACTATAAATGTTGCTGAGGAAGCCATCTGATTTTAATTGGAAGTCTTAAATTCCTTATATTTCATGTCATAACTAATATATTCATTTGTTCTTTTTCCGTACATTTATTATTTCTGATCATTCCTTTCTGTTTCTTTTGGATAGTCCCCTCTTTCATTTATTTTTCTTTATGATATACCTTATTTTTTAACTCTACTAAATGATTCCTTTTAAACTTAATACTTAATGGTGAAGTATTAAAAACTCTTTCCTAAAATTTCTTTTTTTGGGGGGGGGGTTCAAAGACAGATTTATTTTATTTCCAAAGATGAAATCTTTTTTTTTTTATTTTTTATTTACTTGTTGATTCATTGAACACAAATGGAGTACAGCTATTGTTTCACTGGTTGTACACAAAGTAGAGTCACACCATCTGTGCGTTCATGCATGTACACAGGGCAATGGTATCTGTCACACATTCTGTTATTATTTTTACCCCCTGCCCCGCCCCACCCCTCCCTTCCCTCTATGCTCTCTATCCTTCCTCCATTCTTGCCACCCTTCCACCCCCCCCCGCATTATGCATCATCATTCATTTATCAGAGAGACCATTCGGCCTTTGGATCTTTGGGATTGGCTGATCTCACTTAGCATAACAGTCTCCAACATCATCCATTTACCTACAAATGCCATAATTTTATTCTTCTTTATGGCTGAGGAATATTCCATTGTGTACCACAGTTTCTTTATCCATTCATCTACTGAAGGGCATCTAGGTTATTCCACAATCTAGCTATTGTGAATTGAGCAGCTATGAACATTGATGTGGCTGCATCACTGTAGTAATCTGATTTTAAGTCCTTTGGGTATAGGACAAGGAGTGGGATAGCGGGGTCAAATGGTGGATCCATTCCAAGTTTTCTAAGGAATCTCCACACTGCTTTCCAGAGTGGCTGCACCAACTTGCACTCCCACCAGCAATGTATGAGTCTACCCTTTTCCCCACATCCTCGCCAACACCTGTTGTTGCCTGTGTTCTTAATAAAAGACATTCTAATTGGGGTAAGATGAAATCTTAAGGTGGTTTTGATTTGCATTTCTCTTATAACGAGTGATGTTGAACATTTTTTCATAAATCTGTTGATTGCTTGTAGATCTTCCTCTGTAAAGTGTCTGTTCATTTCCTTGGCCCATTTATTGATTGGGTTATTAGTGTTCTTGGTGTAAAGATTTTTGAGTACTTGGTAGATTCTGGAGATTAGTGCTCTATCTGAAGTGTGTGTGGCAAAGATTTTTTCCCACTCTGAAGGCTCTCTCTTCACATTGCTGATTGTTTCCTTTGCTGAGAAGAAGTTTTTTAGTTTGACTCTATCCCAATCATTGATGCATGGTTTTATTTCTTGCGCTTTGGGAGTCATGTTAAGGAAATCTGGTCCTAGGCCAACATGATGAAGATTTGGACTTATTTTCTCTTCTATTAGGTGCAGAGTCTCTGGTCTGATTTCTAGGTCCTTGCTCCACTTTGAGGTGAGTTTTGTACAGGGTGAGAGATATGGGTTAGTTTCATTTTGCTGCATATGGATTTCCAGTTTTCCCAGCACCATTTGTTGAAGAGGCTGTCTTTTCTCCATTGCATGTTTTTGCCTCCTTTGTCAAGTATGAGATACCTGTATTTATGTGGGTTTATCTCTGTGTCCTCTATTCTGTACCATTGATCTACCTGTCTATTTTGGTACCAATACCATGCTGTTTTTGTTACTATTGCTCTGTAATATAGTTGAAGGTCTGGTATTGTGAAACCCCCTGCTTCGCTCTTCTTGCTGAGGGTTGCTTTAGCAATTCTGGTTCTCTTATTCCTCCAAATGAATTTCATGATTGCTTGCTCTATTTCTATGAGGTCCATCATTGGGATTTTAATTGGAATTGCATTGAATTTGTATAGCATTTTTGGAAGTATGGCCATTTTGACAATATTAATTCTGCCTATCCAAGAACATGGGAGATCTTTCCATCTTCTCAGATGCTCTTTAACTTCTTTCTCTAGTGTTCTGTAGTTCTCAGTGTAGAGGTCTTTCACATCTTTTGTTAGATTGATTCCCTAAAATTTCTAACCAATGTTGACTAGGTAATACTGCTCTTAAATTAAATCCACATACAGAGTTCTAGTTTTTAGTAAATATTGTTTTTGACTCTACAATTTCAATTTGCATTTTTCATAGATTCTTCTGTATTATTAGCCTAATTGTTAAAAATTTTTGAAAGAAACTCTTTATTTGATTAAAGGAAATTATATATATACATACATATGTGTGTGTATATACATATATATATACATATGTATGTGTATATATATAGCTTTAGAACTATGATATTAGGTACATATAGGCTTAGAATTTTCATGTCTCCATGGGGGAATTTGGCATTTGTCATGAATTATCTGTATTTATTTCAAGTATATCTTTGCCTTAAAATTTTCTTTGTCTGATTGTACTGGGTTTGCATCAGTGTTTTTCTCTTCTTTTTTCAAGTATAAATAATACAAAATGAAATGAACAGTATTTAGGTTATCCTGCCTCATTGAGTTTTAACAATTTCATGTAACTTATATATCTATCAACATACAAAATATTTTCATTACTCCAGGGATCACAAGTGCCACATCCAAGTCAATCTTGTCTAAATCATTTTACTCTGAATACTTTTTACCTATTTTAGAAACACCAGTTCCCTGGTTGGACACATTTATGTACATTTTTATATGTTACATATATTATGTTCTCTTTTGTGTCCAGCTTATTTTATTTTTTTTAGAGTAATGTCTGTAAAATTTATTTATGTTGTTGCCTCTGTCAGAGATTTGTTTCTTTTTCATTTCTGAATACTATTCCATTATATAAATGTACCACTATTTATTTGTTCACTCTCCAGTTGGTAGATGTTTGCATTGCTTCTGGTTTGGGACTATTATCCATAAAGCTTCTATAGATATTCTTACACAGACATTTGTATGGACTTAAGTTGTAATTTCTTTAGAGTAAATGCCAAGGAAAGATATAGCTAGACCATATGGCAGGTGTTTAATTTTATAAGAAACTCCAAACTGTTTCCCAAAGAGACTGGCGGGTTGTTCTACATTGTCAAGTTAAGGATGCTCCCTTCTGTTTCTAGTTATCTGAGAGATTTTATCATGAATGCATATTAAGTATTTCAAATGTTTTTTCTGCAGCCATTGAACTTACCATATGATTTCTCTTCTTTATGCCTCTTCTTTAGTCTGTTAATTATTACTTTAATGTGAAGTGAATCTCATATTTCTAGAACAAATACCACTTGGTCATAATACATTACAATTTTATTTATTGCTTGACTCAGTTTGCTAATATTTTATGAAGAATATTGTTTCTTTGTTTATGAAAGATACTCTGTAATTTTTTCTAGAAATATATTTGATTTTCATACCAAGGTTCTTCTAGTCTCATAAAAGTCCTCATGAAGTGTTCTGTTCCCCTTTTGTCTATTTTCTGGAGAGTCATGGAAGAATTAATATTATATCATAAATGTTTTTAGAATTCTCTAGTCAAGTCATCCAAGTCTGGAGTTATCTTTTCAATATGTTCTCAATAACAAATTTGGTTTATTTAGCAGATATAGAGTTATTCAGTTATTTCATCTCTTCTGTGTTGGTTTTAATGATTTGCTCCATTGGAGGAATGTGTTCAATTCATCTAAGATGTGTAATTTATTGGAATAAAAAGTTTCATAATATCCTTTAATCCATCTTTATCCTTTTAATGACAGTGGAATCCATAGTGAAATCCTCTCTGCCATTTCTTATATTAGTTAACTATGATTTTTCTCTTTTTTCCCCTTGATCTGGGTGGTAGCTGTAGGCAGGTAGAATATGGCTGGAGATCACCGGTGGTGTCCCCTTGGGGTTTAGATCTTGTCTTTGCGTTCTTACCTTGCTCTGCTTCCCATCTGCCATGAACTGAGCAGCTTTCCTCTGTGATGCCCTTGCACCTTAATGTTCTGCCTCACCTCAGGCCCAGTGCAATAGAGTTGTCAGTCCATGGACTGAGACTTCTGAAACTGTAAGCAAAAATAAACATTTCCTCCTCTAAGTTGTGCTTGTCAGCTATTTTGGTCACAGCAACACAAAGTTGACTAATACATTGGCATATTCATCGCTTTGAACATTTATCATTTCTTTGTTTTGGAAACATTCAAAATCTCTTGTGTTAATTAGTTTTCTGTTACTATAACAGATAATTATAGCTAACTGTGATGATTGATTTATAAGAAGAAAAGGTTTATTTCATCTCATGGTTTCAGAGTTTTCAGTCCCTGATAAAGTGAATCTGTTGTTTTTAGGCCTTTTGTGGGGGACACCCAAGAGTAATGCTGGGGAGAGCATGATGGAGCTAAATTCCTGACTTCATGGCTAGAGAACAAAGAAAAAGTAAAAATGATTGGGATCCCACAATCCCTTGGGGGCCATGCCCCTAATGACCTAAGGAGGGCCTCACCTGTCAAAAGTTTCACCAGCTCCCAATAATTCTACCCTGGGGACTATGCCTTTAACATATAGGCCTTTGGGGAGACATTCAAGATCCAAATTATAGCACTTCTCTATTGACTATTTGAAATATGTAATTACTGTGCTATATTAAAAACATTAGAAGTTATTCCCCCGTCCAACTTCACCCCTGTACTCATTAGCATTCTGTCTAAATCCTCTCCTTCCCTACATCTTACTCAGCCTCTCATAACCTAGCTTCCACCTTAAAGTCAGAACATGTGGTTTCAATTTGCATTTTCTCGATGGCTTACATTATTGATGATCTTTCCTGTTCACTGGACATTCACATCTCTGTGTGTATGTTGTACCTATTCAAATATTTTGCTCATTTATCATTGTTCTTTTTTCTTTTTTTCCTGCATTGGGAATCAACCCAGAGCCTCACTCAGGCTATGCAAGCATTCTACCACCAAGCTACTTTCCCAACTCTATTTTTGAACTTTCTGTATTATTATTATTGTTGTTATTATTGACTTGTAAGATTTGTTTATATATTCTGTGTACTAGTTGTTCATCAGATATATGTTTTATGAATATTTTCTTACATTCTGTGACTTGCCTTCTCGTTTTTTAAATGGTACCTTAGAAGATCAGAAGTTTTAAATTTTGATAAAATATCATCCATTCCACCTTTCTTTTATGGTTAGTTAGTTAGTTAGTGTGAGTTGGGGTGGGTTCTAAGACATCTTTATCTGCATTAAGATCACAAAGATTTTTTTGTGTTTTCTTCTAAAATTTTATATTTTTAGTTCTATTCTTAGTCTATATTAAGTATATTTTTGTATATATCATTAATTAAGTCAGAGTTGTCCTATTTATTTTTGCTTGTCATCATGTGGGTATGTAGCTGTTTAATTTCTGTTTATTGAAAAATCTATCCTTTGTCCATTTAAATAACTTTGGTGTTTTTGTAGAAACTCAACTGGCATGTACATGGTTCTATTTCTGGGCTCTAATCTGTTCCGTTCATTTTTTGTCTCTGTTTCAGATAATACCATTAGATCTTAATTACTGAGGAATTCTAGTAGTCTGGAAATTAGATGAAATAAATCTTTCAATTTTTTTCTTCATTTTAGATTTATTTTGGTTATTCTTTTGGTTCAATTGATTTTGCCATTATTTGCTCATATTTTATTGTATCTTTATTCCTATTGCTATAGTGCTCTTTATTTTACTTACTTTAGGTTTAATTGTTCTTTCAATCTTCTCATGTGGTATCTTATATCATTGATTTTAATAATTTTTTTCTTTTCTATAATACTTATAACTAAATATTTCTCCCAAAGCACTGCTGTCATCAAATCCACAATTTTTATGCTTTTTAAATTATCATTTAGTTAATTATCATTTAGTTTAATTATCATTAGTATTTTCTAATTTTCCTTGTGATTTCTTCTTTGACTTTATGATACTTATAAATATATTAATTTCAAATATTTGTGGATTTTTCAGATGTTGTCTGGTTTTATAATTCAATTGTATTGTACCCAGTAACATTTGTGTAGGATTTCAATTCTTCAAAATTTGTATTTTGGTCATGACCCAGTGTATACTATATCTTGGTGACTATTCCATATTCACCAAAAAAAAAAAAAAATTCTTTTGCAATTGTTAAGAATAGTATTTTGTAAATGTCAGTTAGGCTACTTTGATGATAGAGCTTTTTAAAAGCAAAACAAAAAACAAAATCTTCTGTTTTCTTAATACATTCTTGTTTGCTTTTCCAATCAATGACTGTTGGGTTAGTGTTAAATTTTTCAAACATAATTGCAGATTTTAAAATTTAAGTTCTTTCAGGTTGCGTTTCATGCATTTTGAAGCTCTATTAACAGATGTGTACTCATTCAGAATTGTTATGCCTAATGGATTGGCATTTTAATCATTATTAAATGCTCCTAATTATCTCTGGTAATAGCTAATTGTCTTAATGTCAGCTTTATTTGATATTAATATATCTACTTCAGTTTCCTTTGATTAGTTGTTTGCATGATACATACCTTTCCATTTTTTTACTTTTAAGCTACGTGTCTTGATATATAAAATGTACATACTGTTGAATATTGCTTTTATATCCAGTCTGTTGATCGCTGCCTTTTAATTTGGGTATTAATTCCCTTTATATTTAATATAATTAATAGTATCATTGCATATAATATTTCTTACAAATTTTTTAGTTATATCTTTTATGATTACTTTCTCTCATTCATGCTTTTTTTTTGGAGTAAAGGATGGTTGTTTTTAAAATCCCATGTATCTCTTCTGTTTTTAGCTATAAATCTGTGTTATTATTTATTTAACTTTAGTGCTTGCACTTGGGATTAAAACTTACTGTTAACTCCCCTGCGTTAATATATCACTTCTCACATAACACACTTACAGTAGTAATATCCTTCAGATTCACCTCCATCTTTTTTGCTGCTGTTGCTGTATATTTTGTTTCTACCTATGTTATTATCCTAAAATATATAATTAGTTTTGCTTTAAACAGTTTATTATCTTTTTAAGGGAATTAGATGAATAAAAAGTCTTACATTTACTTATGTATTTATCATTTCTTTCTTTTTTAAAAATATTTTTTGTTGTAGATGGACATGATACCTTTATTTTATTTATTTTATGTGGTAGTGAAGATTGAACCCAGTGCCTCACACATGCTAGGCAAGCGTTCTACCACGGAGCCCCAGCCCCAGCCCCTGTATTTATCATTTCTAGCACTCATCACCCTGTTAGTTAAGTTTGATTTTCTATCTGGTATTACTTTCCTTCTATCTCAGTACCTTCCTTTAATATTTCTGGCAGGGAGGGTTTTCTGGTAATGAATTCTCTCAGATTTTGCTTATTAGAGAACATTTTTCATTTTGCTTTAATTCGTGGAAGATATTTGGGTTATAGAATTCTAGGTTGATGGAATTTCCTTTCAATGCTTTAGAGATGTCATTTCTGTTTTGCTCTGTTTCAGATGAGAAGTCAGTGCTCATAGTTAAGGAGTAAACATGTCTCACAGTGGGTCATAGAACCTCTTGCATCTATGGTTGGTAGCCATCTTCAGTTTTGAAAAATTTCAACTACTATTACTGTAACTATTGCTTCTTCCAAATCCTCTTTCCTCTCCTTCTGAAGCTACAAGTTCTTTTACACTAGGCCTGTTTCAAACTTCCCACCATATCGTTTGCACCGTAAAAGATATGCCCATTTCCATACCTTTGTTATTTCCTATGCTTCATTCTACATATTCTATAGATTTAGTTCTAGTTCATGAATCCTATTTTTAAAAAAATAGTATGAGCAAATCACTTTCATTCAGTCACAGATTTATCTTATTTAAGGGTGAGATTCAGGAATGGCAGGGGCTGGCTTTTGGCTTGTTTATGTCATTATGTGTAATTCTTCAGATGTTTCAGCTAAAAGCCTAAGTTTCCTTGCTAAGTCTCAGCTCCAATTCTTGTGTTTCCAGAGATACAAAACTGCTTTTGAAAGCTTGGCATTTTCGTCTGTTATCAGTCACTTTCTCCTTGTTTCCTTAGTTTTTAGACTTTTTCTGGGAGCATGTGCAGCTAAAATTCAGCAAATGCTTTGAGAGGAAAGTCGGATGGGTTTCTCTGAGCTTCCTTTTCCTTCTGATTCTTTGCTCTCTCAATCATAGCTTCCTTAATAGCTTACAACCCTAATTTTGTCTTCCAGAAAAATGAAACTTCCATAAACCTTAGGTCACTACTTTCTGCTCAGTGGCTAGGCCCCACACCCCAAATTGTAAAATACTCAAAGGGGAAAAAGCAGCCATGACTCTGGGGCCTCAATGTGCTTTTCTTTTTTGAATTTAAGTAGTCTCAGTGCCCCACTGCTTTAGTTGTCTCCTGCCTTCAAGTGGTTGGATTTATTTTTAGCATTTATCCAGTTTTATAGTTATTCTTTGTGACAGAGTTTTTCTAATACAAGTTATTTTGTTGTAGCCTGAAACAGAAGTCTCTACTTTTACTTTTGAAAAAAAATATATATATACATATTTGTGCTTATCCTGCAAATGTACCTGTAATTATTTACAGTTTCAGTGAAGATAGACAATACATCTTTTCCTATCTTGATTTTACCTGTAACCATCAGTTTTAATTGGTGTAATATGATAATTTAACCAGTTAATTGTTGTTAATCTTATAAATTAAGAATCTTTTTTCAGGAATTATTTATGACACTTTCATTCTGTTTTGTAACCATATTTACCACAGTTACTTAGAATAAATTATGTGCTTAAATGCTTTCAGTTTCTCATTACCAGTTCTTCCACACCATGACTTTACTATTTATGAGTTTTAAATTTTGATTCATTTTTTTTTCACTTGGCTGAAGTAGATCTTGAAGTAATTTTTCAGGAAGAATGCATGAGTCAAACACTTTGTGAGTCTTTGCATAACTGTGATTATTGGTCTGTTGACTTCATATATGAACCACAATTTTCAAGTATTCAATCATTTACCTAAAAAAAAAAAAAATCAAACACCCTGACCAAAGTAGTAGACTAGATGCTAGGAATGCAACATTTTGCAAAAGGATGCTTTTATGGATTTTTTACTCTGGTGGGAAAGCCAGACATTAACATCTGATTCCATAATTAATTGATGATCGTCATGATAAAGGAGAATCACAAAACCTGGATCTAATCACCAAAGGGGAATGAACAGAGATATAGTGTAATCAATCCTTACTTTTGTTTAATATCACACCGATTGTGCTATATCTCATGAGTAATGACATTGAGAATGATTTAGAAAGGGAAAGGGGATAGAGATGGACAACCAGTAGACCACTTGCTATTGCAAATGTTCCAGTGAGAGATGATACTGGCTTGGGTTAGACTGGTGGCAGGTGAAATTCTTGGATATACTTAAGACAATATTGGAGATATCTTTCACTCCCCTACTTCTTGTCCACCCAACATTGAGTCCATTAGCAAATTCTGTCTGTTGTGCCTTGCAAATGTCTCTGATCCAATCACTTCTCACCACCTTCTCCTCTTTCACCCTTACCCAAGTCATCCTTATCTCCATCCCGTGCTGCTGCAGTAGCCTCCTAACTACTATCCCTCTATTTACCTGTGCTTTCCTTCACAGAGTGATCCTGTTAAAACTTAGACTATGAAATTCCTTTCCAAGATCTCCAACGGGTTTCCATTTCACTGAGACTGAGTGAAAGTCCAAGTTCTAACAATGGTCCACAAGGTCAAAAATTATCTTACTGTGTTATTTTGATCACCATCTTTTATCACCTGCTTGCTATTCTAGTCCAATGTCATTGACCTCCTTGTCATTCCTCCACCAGGCCTTTCACTTGCTGTTTTCTTTTCCAGGAACATTGTTCTGAGTCTTTGCAGGGCTTGCATCCTCGTATTATTATAGCTTCTATTTGAATGTCTCAGCTTAACAATGTCCCTGCTATCTTATACGAACCCTGCTCCACTGTCAGTCTCTATTCTCTTATAGCATTGACATATTAAATAGCTTCATATTTATTAGTTTGTTGCTTTTTTCTCAGCTGGAATGCGAGTGTCTTGAGAGCAGATGTTGTTACACTGTCAGAAATATCCACCGTGTGTGATTGATACATGTGACTGATGTGGTTGGCTGTGGCAGGGAGGAGAGAGGAAAGTGCTGGTAATGATGCAAGTTTTCTGGCTTGGATAGTAGGGTTGCTGGGAGCTCCATTCACTGAGAACAGGAAGGTGGAGGAGGAGGGATTTGGGAGAGAGCTTGAGCTCAGGATTGGACAGATTGAGTTTAAGATAACAAGAACAAATCATTTGGGGATGGCTAGCAGCCATAATTGAACATATGGACTTGTAAAATTATACATATTGCGGAGTCCTCAGTTATAGGGTGACCAAACATCCCATTTTGCTTGGGATGTTAGTTGATTTTAGCATCAAAAGCTCTGCATCCCTAGAGAGCCCTTGATCCTGAGCAAACCAGGAAGTTGGATCACCTAATAGTCAGCATGGAGGTGGCAACTGAAGCAGAGGAGCTTCAGTGATAAACTCCAGGTAACCATGCCCATCTGCCAGGGCCTGTGACTGCCTGGGAGCCAGAGGGTGTGATGCATGAGAGCCACCCAGTCGCATTTGTCATGAGTGGAAGGTGGAAAAAATGCGACACAAAGAATCTGTGGGAAAGAGAGGAATAAAGGAGAATTTGGAGAAGCTGTAGACATCATGTCACTCCTGTTCCTTGCCAACAGTTCTTCAAAGATTTTCTCTCTCACGTGAAAATTCAAAGCCCTGCCTGTTCTACTCATGCCCCACCCCTACCCCACCGCATCACCTCCATCTCTTTTCCTCTGTACTCCAGCTGCATTAGACTCTTAAACTTGAAGAGGCTCTTACTCAGAAGACTTTGTACATCTTTTTTAGTTATACTCTTCCTCAGATACCTGTGATATTAGTCAAGAAGGAAATTGGAGTTTGGAATCAATGTTTTTTACCTTCTCTCCTGCCCCTTCCTTATTTTCCATATTAAGTTTCTCTATTTTATTCATTCTGATGGGTTATATCCTAGCATCTCATTAAAATCTTAATTTTCATCTATTGAGTAATGATGTTGAGCACTTCTTTTGGTCCTTTGGACACTCTCTTTTGTGAAGTGCCTCTTTAAGTCTTTATGTTTCTTTTTCTATCAGATTGTCTTATTCTCTTCTTATTGTTTCATACAAATTCTTTACATATTGTGGATATTAAAATTCTGTCAGATATACAGTTATGCCTCTATATCTTTGGGGGATTGGCTCTAGGATCCTCCCACAGATACCAAAACCGGAGGGTGCTTAAGTACCTTATATAAAAATGGTGCAGTATTTGTGTATAACCTTGTGTTTCCTCCCTTGTATATCACCTCTAGCTTACTTATACTACCTAATATAGAGTAAGTAGTTGTTATACAGTATTGTTTAGGAAATAATGAAAAGAAAATGTTCTATACATGTTCAGTACAGACTTTTTTTTTCAAATATTGTCCACCCACATTTGGTTCAATCCACAGATGTGGAATCCGTGTATGTAGAGGCTTACTGCATATTATAAATACCTTCTACTCCATGGTTTGATTTTCCCTTTCTAAAGGCATTTTGGAGGATTCTTTCATTTAAAATATGCCAGGGTACTACTCTTCTTCATGGTTTGTGTTTTATATGTGCTACAAAAAATGATTTTTTAATTTTTGCTTCCCCAAAGGTCATGAAGATTTTTTCTATAGTTTCTTCTAGAAGCTTTATTGCTTCACTTTTCACATTTACCTCTATATTACCCGAACCCTGTCCTTTCCATACTGTCCAGTGGTGCAGCCTTAGAATCAAGTAGCCATGTAATGTGGAATTTAATGTGTAAGTTTTCTATCATATTTCATTGCTTTGTTTATTTGTTTATCTTTGGGCTGATACTGTACTACATTAACTATTGTAGCTTTTTATCTTGATGTCTAGTAGTGTATTTTCTCCAAAGTTGTGTGGTTACACTGCTGGGAGGATGTGTGGAACTGCCATTTGGCTGCATCTGAACTCAGATGTGGGCTGAGGGGATGTGGCCATGGGGCAAAGGGTCTGCTCAACATGTGTTTATCCCAATGCATCTAGTGTGAAATCCAAACTCTTTGCTAAGACCTTTGAGGCTCATATCCTTTCTCTGCATGTCTCCCATCTCACCTTCCCACTCTACCATGTTCCAGGAGTCTTTTCTGTTCCTTTGAACAGACATTCCAGGCTTGTTCCAGTCTTGGCACCATGGTCTTGATTGCTCTTCCTCTCTGTATTGCTCTTCCCCAGATAGTTACATGGTTAGTCCTCGTTGTTCAGTTGTGAGGTCTCGTGCCCTTTTCTCAGAGAGATGGCTCTAAATAATTTCCCCTCCCTCTCCTGCCCATACCTATACTCTAATATATTTCTTTCTGCAATTAGACTTATTATTACCTGAAATAACCTCTTAATTTAGGTCTTTCCCTACTAAAAGGCAACGTCTAGTGACTTTGTACTTTGTCAGTCTTTCCATCATTGCTGAAAGTGAAGCTCCTAGAACAGTATTTGGAACCTAGAAAGTGCTTGATGAATATTGGTGGATGGAATTTGGTTTTCTTAAACTCACTTATCCTGATATCCTCTAACGATCACATTTTCTTTCTCTCCTTGCGAATCTTTTGAGATATTAAAAAAGAGCAGTCAATTCTTCCTGGAATTTTCCCTTGTTAAAATTAAATTTCTGCAGTTGTTTCCACTTATTATACAAGATACATCCTATCTCGAGCTTAGACCTGTGGTTTAATATGTGATATGTTTGTCGACACTTTGGGTCGCACTCTGTGCCTTTATCTCTCTAGGCATCTGTTCCTACCACACACATACAAGCATATCTTTCCTTGCCCAATGCTGGCCATGTCCAAGACAGTCAGAAAATAATTGCTGAATGAAAGACTGAATGAAAAGTGTGGCAACTGGAGAATCCCTGGGTGCTTGGACCTTAGAGGGTAAAAGGATCGAGCATGGCTTCCTTAGCTAGATTTATTATTCTCCCTTGCACTGCATTCAGTCACCCTCTCTCCCAGGACTTTTGTAAATCACTTGGTGTTATTCCTTCACTTATAATTTTTTATGGCTGTCCTTTTAGGGCCACATAAATTAGATGTCAAATCAGGTTATTAGCAGGGGCTATTTTTTTTCTCTTCTGTCAACAACCCGGTGTTTTAATTCACTTTGGACTATTTCTATTTCTACTTGTAACCCTTCTCTGGGATGTTAGGAGGGTTTGTTCCAAAGGGATAAAAGGATGAATCAGGCCAGATATCAGACAGTAGAAACAAAAAATGTGTAGACTTGTAAGGATAAGAGAAGAAGGAGTCTATGACCTTTTCCCTAGAAGATGAATTTAACCCCTGAGTTAATCAGGAGGTTTTCTGTCCTAGCTACTGAAAACATGAAGGACTTAATGTGGGCCCAAAGAACTGGAAAAAAATCACCTTCAGAGTAGGGAATAAATCTCATTTTATTATTCAAAATACAGTTGAGTGAACTGGTGAGGAAATGTGGAAAGGAGGAAAGTTACCTGTTCAGGTTTTAGCAGAGCTAATGGCAGACACAAGCTTTCAACCCAGCATGCCTGGCCTTTTAGATTAAAATAACTTTCAGTGGCAAGAATATGTAAAATATGATCTTTTTTTAATTCTTATTTTCACCATCAGCAATTAAGCATGGAAACATTTTGACATTGTTTTGGCTTCTTTTTATTTCTAGATCCCTGTGATTTCATACTATTCAATTTAGACCCCTTTTAACTCTGAGCTTCCCATTACCCTACAGTTGTAAATAAATGTACAGAAGTCTCCACTTGTTGCAAGAGGAGAAACTCCAAGAAAACCAGTGGGTGTTTGAAACCATGAGTAGTAACAAACCCTTTAAATACTGCTTTTTATTCCTGTATATATATATATGCCTGCGATGAGTCTGATTTATAAATGAGAGTTTAACAAGAAAACCTAATAATAAAATGAACTATTATAACAATATGCCATAAGAAAAATCATGTGAACACAGTCTTTTTCTTAAAATATCTTATTGCACTGGACTCTGCCTTCTTTTGATGGTAATGTGAGACAATACACTGCCCATGGAATGAGAGCAACAGGGATGAATGACATGAGCATTGTGACATAGCATTAGGCTGAGGAGAGAAGGACTACTTGAATACAAACTCTTCCAGGTACCATGATGGTTGACGAACAGACGAACAGACAGGTGGACAAAGGGACGATTCATGTCCCATGTAGGACAGAGTGGGATTGCATGAGATTTTGTCATGGCGCTCAACAGCCTACCATTTAAAACTTATGAATTGTTTATTTCTTGAATTTTCCATTTAATATTTTTAGACTGTAGTTGATTGAACAGGCAACTGAATTCATGGAAAGTGAAATTGTGGGTGAGGAAGGACTACTATAATTGATTTTTATGTTTTATTTGCATCTTTTAAAAGTATGTACATGTACATGTATCACATGTTTTTTAATTATTATCCATGTTTATACCATTTTTCAATTGTACTTTTTCACGCAAAAGTGATTTTTTTTCTGAAATGTCTCCATGTACATTCACATTGACCTGAATGTTTATTTTCATGTTGCTTGGTAGCTATGTACCTCAATCTATTTCTTCATTCTTTTTATTAATTGGTTCATTATAATTATAAATAATAGTGGGATTCATTGTGATATACCCATATAAGCACAAAATATAATGTGGTCAGTTTCATTCTCCTTCTCTTTATCTCTTTATCTCCTCCCTTGCCGGATCCCTGTCCCATATTTTACTGATCTCCCTTCTATTTTCCTGAGATTCCCTTTTTATTCCTTTTTTACTCTCTAGCTCCCATGTGTGAGAGAAAACATACAAAATCTTGAGTCTTTATGTTTGGCTTATTTCACTTAGAATGATATTCTCCAGTTCCATCCATTTTCCTGCAAATGACACAATTTTTTTCTTCTTTATGGCCAAGTAAAACTCCATTTATATATAAACTACATTTCCTTTATCCATTCATCTGTTGACAGACACCTAGGCTGGTTTCATAACTTAGATATTGTGAATTGCACTGCTATATATATGAATATGCATGTATTGCTTTAATATGCTTTTTTTTTTCAATAAATACTGAGCAGTGGGACAGCCACATCACATGGAAATTCCATTCTTATGGGTTGTTTAAGGACAACCCATACTGATTTCCATAGTGGTTGTACTTACAATTCCACTGACAGTGTGTAAGTCTTAACTTTTTCTCCACATCCTTAACAGCATTTACTGTTATTTATATTCTTGATTGCTATTCTAACTGGAATGAGATGAAATCTCAGTGTGGTTTTGATTTGTATTTCCTTAATTGCTCTGGATGTTAAACATTTTTCATGTATTTATTAGCCATTTTTATTTCTTCTTTTGAGAAATGTCTCTTTAGATTTTTCACCCAGGAGGTGCACTATTTATTTGTTTACTGGTGTTGTTTTTCAAGTTGTTTTTAAATTCTGGATATTCATCCCCTGTTAGAAGAATAGCTAGAAAAGATTTGCTGCTATTCTGTAGCCTCACCATTCCCATTCTCAATTTTTTCCATTGCTGTATAAATGCTTTTTAATTTGATGCCATCCCACTTGTTGATTCTTGGTTTTATTTCTTGAAATTTAAGGAAGTCAGAGGCTGCACCAATATGTTGAAGTGTTATGTCTATGATTTCTTCTAGAAGTTATAAAGTTTCTTTTCTAATTCCTAGGTCTTTGACCTACTTTGAGGTGATTTTTATACAGGGTGAGAGATAGGGGTCTAGTTTTATTCTGACATATATGGACATCCAGTTTTCCCAGTACCATTTGTTAAAAAGGCTGTCTTTTCTCATATATATATATGAAACATATATGTTTCATATATATGTTACATATGAAACATATATATATGGAATATATATTAGAATATAATATACATATATATATATATATAAGAATATATATATATTTTTACTCCCTTTGTGAAGGATCACATTTTCATGTGTCTGGGTGGATCTGTCTGTCTTCTATTCTATTCCATTGGTCTTCATGTCTGTTTTAATGCCAATACCATGCTGTTTGTGTTACTATAGCTCTGTAGTATAAGTTAAGATCAGGTATTATGATACCTCCAGTATCACTATTATTGCTCAGTATTGCTTTAGATATTCTGGGCTTTTTTTTCTTCCCTATGAATTGTAGGATTGTGTTTTCTAGTTCTGTGAATAATATTATTGTATTTTGAGAGGTATCACATTGAATCTATAGAGTGCTTTTGGGAATACATATTTTTAATAATATTAATTCTGACTATTCAAGACCCCATCTTCTAGGGTCTTCTTCAGTTTTTTTCTTCTGTGTTCTGTCATTTCCATTGTAAAGATTTTTCACCTCCTTAGTTAATTTTCTCACTTATGTATTATGTTTCCATGTTTTTCCTAAAAGTTTAAAGTGTACCTTTTCAATTTTGTAGTTTGTATTTTATTTTGTATTTTGTGTCTGATATGAGTTAGGGTCAAACCTTATTATTTTTCATATAGAAAACCAACATTCTAATTATCATTAACTTTATCAAACACCAGGTTTCCATATACCTACAGCTGTCTCTGGACTTCCTGATCTATTATATTAGGCGTAAGTCTACTCTAACTTTCTTACTAGCTGATAAATTGATATCCCTTACTTCTTCATATTCTTCAAAAATAGTCTTGTTATTTAAAAAAACAACCTTTAAATTTACATATGATAGAATGCAAAGATTTTAGAGCCTTAAATATATATATATATGTGTGTGTGTGTATGTTTGTGTATATATATATGTACATATATATATACACACACGTAACCATCACACAAAAAAAGATGTAGAATGTTACCATAATTTGAGAATGTTCTCTCATGACCTTTCCAGTTAAGCTTCCTCAAAATCAGGGCTGGAATGGTCTGAGGTAAATGAGGCACCTAGGATGCAAAGTTTGAGGAACTCATTCAAGAGACTCCAAGGGACTGCTTCCTTAATCTAAGTGCCCTAGACTCTTTGCTGGCCTCACTTTAGTCCTAGCCCTTCCACTCAAGGTGAACACTGATCTGATTTCTTTCATTGTAAAGAATAGCCTGCTTTAGAACTTCATATAGATGGAATCACAAAGTAAGTACTCTTTTATGTCCAGCTTGTTTTGCTCTGCATAATGTCTTTGAAATTTATCCATGTTATTGCATGGATCACCAATTGGTTATATTTATTACTTGCTAGTACTTTATACTTATTAACTTATACAAATTTTATTCTTTTCTTATTGAACACTTGAATTGATTATAGTTATCATGAATGAAGTTGTTAGAAATATTTGTACGTGTCTTTTTCATAGGTACATATATTTATATCTCTCATGTAAATGCTTAGGAAAGAAAGGGCTGAGTCTTAGAATAGGTATGTGATTAACTGTTAGACAATTCTAAGTTATTTATTTTCCAAGTTTATTGGAATTTTGTACTCCACCAGCAACATATGAGACCTCCAGTTGTTCTGTGTCCTCAACAACCAGCCACTATGGTTGTTGTATGAAACTGCATTTCCCCGAAAACTAAAAAAGCCCATGTGTATCTTCTTTTGTGAAATGTCTGTTAGTAAATTTTTCCTCACTGTGACTAAAATTTCTGACAAGACCATCTTAAAGTTGGAAAGATTTATTTTGGCTTATAGTTCTAGAAGATTGAATCCATGATCAGCCAGCTCCATTACTCTCAGCTTGAGGAAAGGTAAATATCATGGTGGAAGAGCATGGCAGAGGAAAGCTCTATACTTCATAGAAGCCATGAAGGAGAGAGAAAGGTGAGAGCATGGGGGAGGCAGGCCAGGGACAATATAAACTGTCCAGGGCATGGCCCCAGTAACCTACTTCCTCCAACTAGATCTCACCTCACAGTACCTCACCTATCCACAGGTTAATCTATCAGATGAACTAATCCACTAATGAGGTCAGAGCCCTGGTGATGCAGTCTTTTCACCTCTGAACATTGCTGCATTGCCTAACATATGAGCTTTTAGGGGACATTCCATATCTAGACCTAGATAAATAACAATCCATTTATTTATTGGGTTTTCTTATCACAGATTTGTAGGGGATCCTTGTATATCCCAGATAAACTCTTATCAAATATTAGTATTAGGGCATTTTATCTCAGTCTGTGTCTTGGTTTGCTCTTTAATAGTTTTTTTTTTTTAATTTTGATTCATTGTACACAAATGGAGTACAACTGTTGTTTCTCTGGTTGTACATGAAGTAGAGTCATACTATTTGCGTATTCATTTATGTTTAATAGTTTTTTTGAAAAGAAGAAATTTAGTTTTAATAAAGTCCAATTTGTTTCTTCTTTGTGATTTCTCATATCCTCAGAAATGTCGGCTCATTCCCAAAATTGGTGAAATTTCCCCCAAACTTTGAGGAACAATCCATATCCAACCCATGGTACTCAATATCTGGTTGGCTCCCATAGTACCAGGCTCTAGACATACCTTTTAGACTGAGGCACCAGGCCCTCCCATTTGACTGAAGCTCAAGGTCCATCTCAGTGGACCTGAGCTTTAGGTTCATCTCTATGAACCCAGACACCAGGCCTGCCCTCTTACTGACCTACATACTAGGCTAGCCAACCTGAGGACTCCAGCAGAAAACCCACTTGCAAACTCTATCAGCTGGCATGCTCAGAATCTGTAAAGACTGAAAACCAGAAGTCAATCTATAAAAATTGGAGAAAGTAGCTGCTTCTCCAAATGCACAGATACTGATGCAATGCCTAAGGATCATGGATAATCAGGCATTATAGAACCAAATAAGGCATTGGTAACCAATCCTAAAGAAATGAATACATAGTAGAAGAAGATGTAAGTTACGGCATCAATAACAAAATGTGGGGGAAGAGAAGTTAAAGTATAGAGTTTTGTATATGACTGAACCTGATTGTTATTAAGTTGAAACAAACTGTTACAACTGTAGGATGTCTTAAATAATCCTTATGATAACCACACAGAAAAAAAAAAAAAACCTTTAGTAGTTAAACCAAAAGACACTACAAAAAAATCATCAAATCACAAAAGAATATAGGAATAGAGAGAGAAAAAAGTAAAAGAGCTCCAAAAGTCAGCAAACATTAACAAAATGGCAAAACAAATTCTTTACCTATAGATAATTATTTTAAATATAATTGAATTAAATTTTTCAATCAAAGGACTTAGAGTTACTAAATGAATGGCACATTAATTAAACAAATTAAATACTTCCCATAATAGATTCACTTTAGATTTAAGACACACATAGCTTGAAAGCAAAGGAATTATGTTTTATCTATTTATGCAGCTAGAACAAAATACTTGATACTGACTAATTTGTAAAAAAAAACAAATTTGTTTTTTCTGGAGGCTAGAAAGTACAAGATGGAGGTGTTGGAAGTTCCAGTGTGGTGAGAGCTGCTGTATATTTCTTGGATGGCACTTCGTTGTTGTGTATTAACCTGTCAGGAAGCAGAGGGGGGAAAGGATGAATGCTGAGTCTTCACGTCTCAGAAGAAATGAAAGGTCAAAGGGGGACCTGCTAGTCCCATCTCGCCTTTGTTGACGCTAACCTCATTCACAAAGGTGGAGTCCTCATATCCTAGTCCCTCCTACAGGCTCCACCTTTAGAAATTATTAGATTGTATATTAAGTTTCAGCATGAATTTTGCAGGGAACACAAACATTTAAACCATACCTGCTGTAAAAATATATTCCATGCAAATGGTAACCAAATAAGGGTAGAATGTTTATACTTCTATCAGACAAATCAGACTTTAAGTTAAAAACAGTGACATCAAACAGAGGGTAATTATCTAATAATAAAGAAATTAATTTGTCAAAATTACTCAATAAATGTAAATACATATGTAATCAACACTGGAGGACCTAAATGCATAAATAAAATATTACCAGAACTAAAGGAAAAAAATAGCAATATAATAACAGCAGGGAAATTTAATAATATACTATGAATAATAGATAGATCATCAAGACAATCAATAAAACAATGGATTAAAACAATACTATTGACCAAATAGACCTAACAGACATACACAAAAGACTTGGTTCAACACATTCTTTTTTTATACGCAGAAATAATGACCAGGATAGATGAACTGTTTTGCCACAGAATGTAACTTAACAAATTTAAGAAGATTAAATGATATCAAATATCTGTTCTTTGCACAATGGTATAAAACTAGAAATCAATAAATGGATTAAAATTTAAAAATTAACAAATCTATGGCAATTAAACAACATACTCCTAAATAAGCAACAATTCAAAGAAGAAATGAAAACCAAAAAGCAATGGAAGAATATCTTGAGATAAACAAAAATGGAAATACTACTAACCAAAATTTATTTGATACAGCAAAAGCTGTTCAAATAGGGAAAGTCATAGTAATAAACACCTACATTAAGAAAAAAGAAATAATTCTTGGAGGTTCTGTTCATAATCTCTTACCATCTTCTCGGTTTGGTCAACTTTATTTTCAAAGTGAAATATTTTGTCCTCATTGTCTGAGATTCTGTCTTCCGCAAGATCCATTCTGTTGGTGATACTTTCTATTGAGTTTTTAATTTGGTTTATTATTTATTTCATTTCAAGTATTTTTGTTTGTTTTTTTATCAAAATCCTTATCTCTTTATTGAAGTTATCTTTTGCTTCCTGCATTTGCTCTTTTAATAGTTTTTTGGAGTGATCATGCATTGCCTACATTTGCTTTTTTAGCTCTGGCACTCAGATCTGTCAATCATTTAGAGAGATTTCCTCTAAAGCCAGTAGTCCTCCCCATTCAAGTCTTCAGGCACCAAGGTAAGAGCTACTAAGATATTTTTGAGATTTGCAAGAATATCAGAATCAACAGATATCAACTGCCAAATTTTATAATGTCCTGTTCCAACCTAGGAGCTTCTAGGGCAGCACCTAGAAATCTATCGTCACTACCCTGAACCAGAAGAAACTAATGCCACCTTGCCTTTCTGACTTGTCTTCTTCTCTGAGTCATTTTCTCCTGCAATCATTTGAATTCCAGTAAACACAAGTCTAATGGATAAACATTCTGTGACAAGAATTTTAACTACCCCCATGCAACAGCATGTTTCTTACTGGTGACAAGGCTCTGCATGGCCATCCTGAAATAATAATCAACAAGACCACAGCTTGACCAAGACTGCTTAACTGTGCATGTTTCTTGTCCTCTACATCTGTTCCTTCCCTATTTAAACCTGAGGATCTTGCTGGTACCCCCAAAGACAGGACACTTGGTTTCTGCCTTGTCTTTCCAGTATGGCTATCCTGAATAAAAATTTTTCCTGCTTTTCACTTTGAAAAAAAAAAAAAGAAAAAAGAAAAAAAAACAGAAATAAATAACATCCTTGATCCTTAAGGAGCTAGATAAGAACAAAATCTAAAGTTAATATAAGAAAGGAAATAATAAATTTCAAATTTCAAAACAGGATAAATGAAACAGAGACTAGGACAAAAACCCAACAAAATAATGAGTTAGTTTTTTGAAAAGATAAACAAAATCGACAAATCATTATCTATATTGAGGGGCACAACTCAAAGTCAGTAATCAAAGATGAGACATTATAATGGATCACACAGGGAAAAAAAGAATCATAAAAGAAATGTAGGAGGAGTGGCTTTTTTTGCCAATAAATTGGATAGCCTGGAAGAAATTGACACAGTTCTAGAAACATAAAACCTATGACCCTGAATCATGAAGAATTAGAAAATCTGAACAGACCAATAATGAGTAAGGAGACTAACTCAATAATTACTAACCTAGCAACATATAAAAGCTCAGGACTTGATATTCTCAAAATATTTAAAGAAAAATTAATGCTGGTTCTTTTCAAATGCTTCCAAAAATCTTCATTGCAGCATTATTAACAAAGCCAAAGTATATATAATCACTGTGTCCTCGGCAGATAAGTGGATAAAGAAAATGTGAGAGATAATAGGTACATATTATTTAGCCTTTAAAAAGAAGGACATCCTGTTATTTGCTATAACATGGATGAACTTAGGGGATATTATGTTAAATGAAAAAGGCCAGGCACAGAAAGACAAATACTACATGATCTCACTGACATATGGACTCTCAAACAGCTGAGTTCATAGATGCAAAAAGTGGAATGGTGGTTGCTGGGTCTGGAGCATGGGGAATTTGGAGATGTCAGGGGGAAAATAATAATAAAAAAAAGATAACCTAAACCACCCATATGAACAGACTCTAATAAATAAGCATGTCCAAACACTTTGAAATATACCTCATAGATCAGAAAATAAATTACAAGAATTAGAAAATGCTTAGAACTCACTAGTGCCAAATAAGCTACATATCAAAATTCATAGGATGCAACTGGATTATAAGATAAACAAAACTAAAACTTAATACCAAAATACTTGCCTACAAAATGTATCTTGGAAAAAAGAGAGGGCATAAATGTAAAATGCCATGAAAGCAAAAGTAAACGTAACAATGCAGTACAGAGGTAAGAAATCACAAACAATAATAATAATAATTAAAAAAAGACAAAAAACCCAAGCTGAATGACTACCAACATGACAAACCATCTGGACACCAGGTCAGTAGTTCTCAACACTTCTGCTTTAGACTTATTGGGGCCTTTTTAAAAATAGTAATTCCTGGACCCCTTCCTGATGAAATAAATTACAACCTCTCAGGGCAGAGCATGTCATCAGCTCCAAAAAGGAATTCTGAGTAGCCAGAGTGTTCCCACCCAAGTCAGTTACAGGCTCATGAGACAAGCTCCCCACTGCAAAGGCAGTAGCCCTCCAAAAAGCCCTCTTCCTCCTCCTAGAAGAAATGCACCACAGATCTCACAGCACTAACAGGTGCCCTGCCAGCATCTCTACCATGTTTCAATCCAGTGTCACCAAGATGCCTAAATAATGGGAGCCTTCTCCTCTTCTATGGTTAAGGTCATACCCACAGAAGTGAGCATGATTTTCCAGCCAGAAGTTTTAGGCCTTTTGTGTTCTGAATCAATAATATTTTCCCTTGTGTGATCCTGGCTTATTTTTGGAACCAGAATTGAGACTAGACTCAAACAGAGTTGAGACAATAAGTAGTGATTTCTTCAAAATAACTTTCATGATATATGCATTGTATACATGATGCTGGAGAAGTTTAGGACAGCTGAATCCCGAATGCCTTACAGTCTAATTGAGCATAAAGGATACACACGCACACACACACATACACCCAAATATTTATGCAGTTTTGTAAGACAGATGTTGACTGAGTGTGACCTTGAGGGGCAGTGTCAGTGAGGATGCAGGGGTAGAAAACAGATACCATTCCAGCTATTTTAAAAGAGAGGAATTCTCTTGCCTTTGCATGAGAGAGACCCTGGGTTTGATCCCCAGCACTGCAAAAAAAAAAAAAAAAAAAAGTCTAATAAGAGAGATGTAATAATAAAGAGAACAGGGTGTTTACAAAATCAATGAAACAACTAGGGGAGCAGGATTCATCTGGGCCCCTAGAAATGATTCTTGAGTGAAAACACCAAACTGATCTACTAGGAAAATTGCTATCTCTGCTGTCTCTTTTTGGCAAGAAGGGCCATCAGGAAAGTCCTGGGCCACTTTCCAACCCTAGGATCATAATCATGCAGCAGTGATTTGTGGGTCATGGGTCTGGGCCAGAAGTGTCAGATCTGAGGCCATGCTGCAGCTTACAGGCACACTTCAGAAAAAAATGAATGATTCCCTGCCATACCTTTCCCCTTACTGAACTCACTTCCAAATCCTAGTCTTGCATGAGTGGGTTTCATTGTTTGAACCTGTCACAACTGAAAACTTAACTGCAAGGCAGTCTGGGACACACCGTTGTTAATTTCCCAGGTTTGCAGTACAGGAAGGCACATCTGAAGGAGGTTGAGCCAGACAACCTCCCTAAGGTACATGGGTGTCAAGGAAGCAGAGAACATGTGAACTAAAATGCTTCATCAGCCTTTATGCCTCCCTCACTTGCCACCCCTTGGGAGAGAGCGTGCATCAAATTGGTCATCAAGCCTTGTTGATTTTTACTGTATGAAAATATGTCACATGTGTCTCCTTTTTTCATGTTCTTCTGCCAGTGCCTCAGCTTAAACCCTCATCACATTTTGACCTTCATCCTATTGGACCACTGTGGGAACCTTCTGACAAGTCTCTCCATCTCAAGTTTAATTGTATTGTCTTTTACCAAAAGACTATCTTTCCACAGTAATTCTTTGTGAGTCTTTGAAAAATACAGTTCACTTATCAATACACTCACCTGTTTTGTAATTTCACAATGCTACAATGGTTGTCTTCATCATCTTTAATGCTACCATTTCCTCCATTTCTTAGCATAATATAGATGTTCAAAATTGTTGGTGAATGAGTGAATAAACAGTAATAACATTTCCCAAGTGTGATATATGTAATTTGCAAAGTGCATTAAAGTGTTACATATATATTTTAATAGAGATATTATTATATTAAATATACCTGAAAATATAACTAGCATATTACACCTGAGGCTAAAATATATATTTAAATTTAAAAGAGTGAGCCCATATTAAGAAAGGAAATTGGAATAAATGTGAAATGCAAATATAAAAATTCATGATGACAGAATGTGAATAAGCAATTCTGAAAACAACTAAAGTCAACTAATGTCACCCTTCTGTTGACACACTGAAGATAATACTTTTAAGTGGAACTCTCTTACTTGATGCCGACCACATATTGAGCTTTACCTTTTCCTACTTCCATTCTATTCTCCACTTAGTACATTCTGCATAGCCACAAGACACTTCATACTCCCTTGAGTATATCTTTTTTATATGCCCCCTTGTCAGCAAACGCAGTTCTCTTCTGGAAATGCCTGCTCCTCACTGCTTCTTTCTGAACAGGGAAACTCCTAGTTACCTTAAAACCCAACTTGTGACAACACTGCAACTACAGTGAGCTAAAATAGCGATACCATAGATACACAAGCTGGTGTTAATAGAGAAGTCCACCATGTCAAGCAAGCTAAGTTCATCCTGACCTCAGGAGAGGTCTGACCTCTGACACATCCCCAAACTCAATTTCTCAGAGTTGATTGTATTCAAAAAGAATGCCCCCAATGAACTCAACAGAATTTAATACCAACTAGAATTAGACATCACATCTTTCCTTCTCCATGCCTTTGGTGCTGAGGAGGAAGCACTAGCCCCTCCATGACAACATCACCACAATGGGCTCAAGCACACCCTGGCCATCTCTGCACTGAACCAACTGAAGGCCAGTGGCTCCCACAATATCAGAATTAAGAATTAGTATTGCACAGCTAGAACGATACTAGTTTTTCCTGTTAACTTTTTCATATTGTGCATAAGACTTTTTATAAATTTTTTTTAAGTAGAATAAAAAATTATAAGAAGCAAAAAAGAACTCACTCATAATCCCATCACCTAGAGGTAAAAAAAGATTAGTGTTTGGCACCTTTCCCTTTAGCCTTTTTCCACTCCTTTCCACCCTCCAGTTTTATATACTGTCCTTGTATTCTGCTTTTCTCATTACTATTACTCTTATGTGTCATTAAAAGTTCTTTTCAAACATTAATTGTGTTAATTAACCACACCTTAACCACCAGCTATTTTGGCTGTTTCCAGGTTTTTTATTACACATAGCACTGCAATAAACATTTTTGTGCATAAATCCCTGTCTGCATTTTAGATTATTTCCCTAGGACTGAAACTTAGCTATGAAATCATTGGTTCATAAGTTATGAATATTTTAAGGCCAAACTAGGAATACTTCTGCCTCTTGACTTCTATTTCAGGGTTTTTTCCACTTCAACAAATTATTACTCTCCTTTGTCAAAAGCCATGTTAAAAAAAAAATGTAGGAGGTTTCTTTCCCTGGTCTGGCACAATATCCTCAGCAGCACATAGTTGAAGCCATTGACACTCTATAAAATTCTCTTTAGAAGCCTGTAATGCACCTCCTGGGACATTCTTGATCCTAATCTGGGAAACCTAGCTGTCCGTGCTATTAGTTTAATGTACCTGGATTATACCTGCCTCACATCTGTCTTTCTATTTGTATCTTGGTGGGACTCTGTCCCTCACCCTGAGGTAAAATCCTGCAGGAAACTTTGCAGTTAGGGAAGGGACTATGATGTTTGAATGGTTGAGCAAATATTCTGGATCCTTCATCCCCTAATTTCCACTGATGCCATTGGAAAGATCTTACTGCTAATGGATACAATTATCTTAAGTACCTGGGATGTAAAGTGGCATAGTCATGCAGCTGATATGGCACCAACTTGAGCAAATTATAACAAATCCCTACTTTGTCTAGGCATAGGCATGGTGAGTGGCCAGCACCTTGGGAAGAAGAAACAATGTGCACCCCAATGTGGTGGGCGGATACAGTTATGCTTCAGAGCATCCATTGCTCTGCCCTCCTGGCCTCTGGTTGGATAGCTGAGGGCTGGGGCAATCCTCACAGGTAAGTGGGACCCTCCTCTTCCCAGCCAGGGACTCTTACTGTGTTGTCAGTGTGATTCTCCACTTAAGAACTTCCTCTCTCTATTTCTGTGCTACAAGGGACAGTATACTCCTCAGTGGCTTTCTCTAAACAGCAAAGGATAATTAGATAGAGAAGAAGGAAATAAAATAGAAAATGTGAGAGAAATGTGGCTTCTCTTACTGGTTCTCTGCCAGAGAGAATTCCAATGGGATTACAAGGGTAAATTTAATAGTGCTTCCATTTATTTTCCCAGGCTTTATATAGTATGGTCCAGCAGATGACCACCAGCAACTCTCTGCCTGAGGATCTTCCTTGGTGATAGGACCCCACTGTGCCCATGTGAACATACATACATTGGGTTCAAAGTGCTGAAGAATTACTACCCACCCTCCTAATCCCTTAACTGATGAGTGATGAGGTTTGGGGTACAAGTAGCCCAACCAAGTTGTCTAGTCCTTCCGGTGGAATGAGTGACTAAGAGTTCCCCAGCAGAAGACCCAGGAAGAAAGCCCATTTTGAAATGTTTCATAATGTACCTTCTCCTAAAGACGGCTGAGATGAGTGGAGAATTTACCAGCTTTACACGGAGATAATGTTAAATATTGTGCGTTCTGATTACAAATCTTCCCAACGTAATTCTGTTGCAGTAGCTCTTGCAAGGTGTTTGCTGGGGAAAGATCACCATCTGGTTTAGTATAATATGTATTTCCAGGTTAAAAAAAATATCTCTTCCGCAAAGCAGGAAAATTCCAGATTTCTTCTTCTAAGATCTTTAGAGATCAGCAATGGATGACACAGACAGTATAGGTGGTCAGTTTCCTTGTAATTGGTTAGTGAAGTTTAAAATTGGGATGGACTCAATAAATAGATAAAGTTAGGTTCTCTTGAAAGATCTAAGACTTGCTATTCTCAAAGTTAGTAAGCACATAATGAACCATGAGCAAATCTACACAAATGGCAAATGTATACAAAGGAAGCCAAAATGGACCCAGAATTTTGGAACCACTGAGGCACATTGAAGCTGTAGGCCAGTGAGCAGTGTGGGTAGATGTGGCTGCTCAGATGTCCCTCCTATCATGCTGGGTCCTGATCCTGTCCCCTGTGTGTAATGACTCTCTGTGTCCTGGAGGCCAGGCCGAGGTGCCATCCTTGCAATCAGTGAGCTCATTACCCTGGGAAATGGTTTCTTCTCCCTTCAGCTCTTTTGCAGATTTCATTTGCATTTACCCAGACAGGTTTTCATTTCCATCAGCCTGGGCTGGCAGTCAGTACGGGCTGGGACTGGAACTGCCTCCTAGTTGAGTTTCCCCCTTTAATATTGCTTCTGGTTGGGCCTGTTTGGACTTGCTCTGGCAGCACAATCCCGAGTGTCATTCAGGCAATTAAATAAGGTATTTTATTTTATTCAAGGGGGCTGTATCATGCCTATTTCAGGAGCTATTTGATGGGAACTGGGGCAAAAAAATGTCCCTTGAAAATGGCATCCCATCTGTAGCCCGATGCGAAAGGATCACAGAATTAGCTTTTCTTTAACACTATTATATTCTTTCAATAGGGTGTAAAGTTTTAGGAGATGAACTTTCATGCTCCATGTCACGGGAGCAGATTGGTTTTGCATGTGTGACAGAGCAGGGCCTGAGACTCCAGCCGTGGGGGGACAGTGCAGAAACACAGAATACTTAAGTGAGCGAGCGAGTCAAATGTCTTTCCAAGGCCCCTGTCTGCTTAAAAACTTTCCCTGGCTTCCCGTGTCTATTTTCCCAAACTCGTTCACTTTCTCTTAACTCTAACTTGCAGAGTAACACTGGACAATAATTTCCTGTTGTTGTCTAGAAGTGCACTTCTTCATTAAAATGCAGGTGGGATTATGAGTCTGTGGGTGCTGAGGGCCAACTCCACATGGGGGCCATTTTAAGGCATTTGTCTTTTCTTGCCTTCAGTTTTCTTGGAAATGATTCTTGTGCTGGCTTAGACCCACCTATCAGGAGACTGTGGTCCCAGACTTCCCTGTGCTTGAATTCACAGAGGCATCTGTGAATTCACAGTCCCAGCAATTGCAAAGTCATGGTTGCAACACAGGAGGCATTTGCATTTCATCCTTGATTCCTTTTCATCTTCCATCTTTCCTGGGATCCTGCATTAATTTTTATACTACAACTGAAGGAGTTCTGATATGTTGGGTGACCAAGACTTGGAAAAATCCAGAATACAATATTTAGAAAAACATTTGCTCAACTTCCTGTAAAGTAAAACACTGAACAATAGTTTATTCATCAAACAAAACTATAAAAATTTTCTTTCAAAACCAAACATCAGACAGAAATTAATCAGAGAAAAAAATCATAGTAGTGGACAATATTAAATCTTCAAATTTGGTGTCAAGAATGACAAAAAGGAAAATTCAAAATGGTTTTTAAAACAAATTCTTGGGCTGGGGGTACAGTTCAGTGGTAGAGCATTTGCTTAGTGTGCATGAGGCTGTTTCCATCCCCAGCTCTGGGAAGGAGGGAAGGAAGAGAGACAGAGGGAAAGGGAAGAAAAGGGGAAGGAGAAGAAAGGAAATTCTGGTACTATTTGAAGTCACTTAGCTATGCACAAAAAGCATAAAAAGTTTGTTTTCTTTTCTAGAATTACATGGTATATCCTGCTATGACCAATATTTTGTTTCCAAAAGGCTTTTGTGTTCTAGTACATTTATAATTATATTAAGCAAAACCCTAAAACAAATGATTCATAGTGAGTCTAGATATGAGCATAACTCTACTTTAGAACAAGCATTTTCTATAGGGAAGAACATCAATGGAGAACTTCTGGGAACCCAGAATCTAGCAGGACTAGTAGGAGGTAAAGAGACCTGAGATAGATTCTGAAAAGCAATCTGAAAATAGAAAAAGGCCATAATACAGTAAACTAAGTTTACATTTATTACAATTTATACCACTTTCTCATTTTCTTTAGTGTAGAGGAAATATAATTTGATCCTTAGACAAGCAATCATGTATCAAATTAGTTTCACCACCACACTATCCAGTGGGTGAGATGCTGTTTGGAGACTAGTCTGAATGTTCTAGATGTCAGAGTCCTTCCCATCCTCTGAGGCCCTCAATGTATCTCCAAAATTGACCAAATGATGACCCTGAACTGTCAATCCATCAATAAGGAGCATTGCTGGTACCTCATTCAAGGAAAAGAGGTTTAAAGAGAATGTCACTATGTTCAAGAAGGTCATAATCAATCTGGAGAGATAAATATAACCACGTGGGAAATTAAATATGAAAAATAATCATAACAAATTTGAAATATTAGGGGAAAACACCAGAGAGAGGTACATAGAATATTCTACCACTCCTAAGTAGCCAGAGTAACCAACCATGGAAATCAATGTTGCAATACCAAAAACACAAAAGCGAAATGACCCATATCCTTCAGAAGACCTGTTGAAAAGCCCAAATTTGCCCACACCCCATCACTTATTGGCTGTTGGCTAGTTGCCTAGTCAAGGATGAGATTATTAATATTTGTGAACTTGTGTTTCTTTAGACACAAAATGAGTTTATTATTCATCTCATAGGATTATTATTCATCTCATAGAATTATTGCATATTACTAAAATTTATAAAATCTCTAGGATAAAAATATGACACATACCACACATTTAAAAGTGTTATTCACTTCTTTCCATCTGCCCATATTGTCTTCAAAGCTTCAGGACCACACAAATTTTATGGAGAATTAAAAGTCCTGAGAAACAACAGCACAAAATCCAGAACCAATATTTTGTGATTCCTTCTAGTACTGAGACAGAAAATTGTGATCGAAGAATTCCACATTCTATTAGCTCTCAGTAGAATCAATTTTTCACTCACTCCTATGTCATATACTATTTATACACCCTCAGCTGAGATCAGGTCAAGAAGAATTTCATGTGACCGATAGTCAAGCTAGGGACTTAGACAGTATCATGAGTAGCCAACCCTCAAGAACCATCAGATTAGGGCATGCTAGGACATGTGGTGCTCCTAATGAGAAGATGGCAGTCTACTCTAAGTTATTCACAGAATAATAAGTTTACTGCAACCTTACTTGGCCTGCTTTAGCCTCCAATCCAAAATATGCCTCCTGGGATACGCCAGTTTGACCTCTGCAAATTAATATTGTCCATAGACACCCATGATCTCCCTTTACAGACACTCTCTTGCCCATATTCCAGTCAGCAATCTTCCTTAGTCATGACTTTCCTGTCTGATTCTACTCCTCTCTAAAGATTTTCTGAGTTTCAGTGGAACCCCAGCAAATGGGCCACATGCCCAGACTGATGGGTCATGGTGCCAACACCATGATATTGGCTGTAATGATGCCACAATTCCTTGCTGCCCCTATGTGAAAGTGGACTACTGTCATAGGAATGGTACAGACCATTAGAAATGATGGTGCCCACTAGCTCAATGGAGAAAGGAGGTCAAAGAATAGCTGGTGAACCAGAGACACATCTCCATGTAAAACCCTCTGAGGTTTCCCACAGTGTTTGTGAACTCCTTTCCATGTCCTGCAAAGCTCTGCCTGACCTACCCCATTTGCCCTCTTCCAAACTGATCTGCCATCTGCTCTCCTCTTCCTTCACTTGGTTTCAGCCTTGCTGCCTCCTTTCTGAATCTAACCACTTCTCTCTTGTTCAATAATCAGAGCTTTCCCTTCTTGTTCTCTCTTCCTGGACTTCATTTCCCCTTGACCTTCTTATAGTCAACTTCTTTTTTAGTCAAATCTCAGCACAAATGTCCTGCCTCTTCAATGAGAACTTTCCTTATCACTTTAAGAAATGTGGCCCATTTACCCTACCACCTCTTAAATCAATACCCTGATTATTTTCAGTGTAGCATGTATCACTAGGATATGATCTTACTTACAATTGTGTGCTTATTTAATATCTATGTCCTGTGCTAGGACACCATTGTGACAAAGGCTGGAATTTGTATACCTTGCTCACTCTTGTGGTTCCAGTGCCTGGAATAGTGTTGGCTTATAGAGGGTCTCCAATAGTACCTGGATGAGTCTTTCACACGGTTCTTGAAGCACAACTGGCTCCATTATAAACTGGCTGACACTGGAAGGTCAAATCAAACAACCAGAAGAGAACAAAGATTTCAAGGAGAATGTGAGAGGGTTAGACAAAAAGGCTTATCCAAGGAATTTTATCCATTTGCAACAAGATTCCAGCTACCTGGAATCAACTTACCTATACATACAGGTTTCTGAAGCTCCACCAGCCAACAGGTTGGGTAATGAAGTCATAGCGATTTCACTTGAAGTTTCGAGTGCATCCGGAAAAGGACCTCCATTTGGGTTAAGAGTGGTGGTGACCTCAGCCTAGAGGAAGACTGGTGAGAGGCAGGGGAATCAATAAGAACTAAGGAAAAATAAATAAGGTTGAATCTTGTATGGATAAGGCTACTTACAAGAAAAGAAAAGGAAGTTTTGTTTTTAGGCAAGACACCTGACTAGAAACCAACATGAGAATACAGGTTTCCCAGATCAGAAGGCAACTGGCAATGATTTGGTAAGGACAAGAGATGCATCTTATCACAGAACAGGGTGAATTAATTCTTAACCCTGCCAAGAAGGATTCAGGAGTTGAAGTGAGGTGCAAGGGATCAAGGAAGCTCATGGAGGAGCTGGAGAGGACAGAGCCACGTGGAGGTGGGAGCTGACAGCTTCTCCCGGCAGCCAGCTGTGGCAAGAGTTAATCAGCTCACGGTGCTCAGAGGCAGTCCAAGATGAATAGCGTGTGCTGTGATTACTCTTCCTTTTAAACTGCTCTGTGTCTCTACATTACCGGCAACACACTCTGGAGTAAGTAAATCATGCCCAGCATTCATCTCACACATACAGACAAATATGAAATCAACATTTCTCCATGGTAAACAAGATCCTGCTGTTCATCTGCTGCTGGTGGAGATCCTGATGTCGCCCCTTTTCTCTAAGGAATAAAAGGCTCAGAAGAAGGACCTACTTCCTTGTCAGGGGCTAGGTTTAGGCACTACGAAGGGCAACTTCCTAAAATGAAAACAGACAATTATGAAATTGGAGCAGCTATGCCCATTCTGGGTGGTTTTGACTAGTTTAGGTAGAAGACTCTCCATAGAAGTACCTGCAGTGAATCTTTATTCAAACTTTACAAGAGCAAGATTAATTGAGATGAACTTAAGTATATATTATAGAGTATGCATAATTCTTCCCTAAATAGAAAATTTAAGAATACACAATATTCATGTGCTTCTAACTTACCTATAAATACAGGTTTCTCAAGATCCTCCAGCCTGCAGATCTGTCAATGAAGTCATAGAGAGTTCACTGGATTTGACCCCCACACGTGGCCCCAGAACTTTAGCACCCCCACATCTCACCCAGCCATTGCTAGGAGACCTTGGGGGTATCTAAGCAAGATTCACTCATCAGTCCACTCTCACTGGGAGTGACCATGGCTTTGCATGTCCCTCCATATGACCATGAGGCAACTGAATTGGTAGAGTCACTACATGCCAGAGCTGCTCGGTGTTTGATTTGGTTTGTTGTGGAGAGAGCTTCTTCCCCTCTTATCTCTTGCACTTTGGTGGCATTTACTAATAGTAACAATGATAATGTAACTGTAATAATGATAGTGAAAAATTATTAACCACAGGTGACTCTATGCCAGGTACTATTCTAAGTGCTTTATGTGTAATTCATTTGATTCTCACAGCAATCTGTAAAGCAAATGCGGTTTTTCCAATAGAGACGCTGAAGAACAGATATGCTAACTTACCTAAAGCTGCTTGTGACAGTATTCTATAAAGTTTTAATGAAATAGCTGGATTTTCTTACATACAAGTGTGTGCATGAGTGGACACACACCCACACACGTGCGCGCACGAGATGGAAAGATCCCCTCAAAAATACTTAAAATTTATAATCACACACATACACAAACACATACATAGAGAAATAACATCATACTATACAATGCAATTTTCTCACTCTATATTTTGTGGGCATATATTATGCAATGAATATATATCTTCCATGATGTTATTCTTTAGCTTTTTTGAAAATTTATTTTTAACTGGTACATAAAAACCATAATCCAACATCTTTTTCAACCACTGCATGGTATTCCACTGTGTGAAGAAACCATAATGCATTCAGTGAATGTCTTGAACATGAATATAGTTTTCTAATTTCTCCTGTTCTAATACCAAAATGAACCTCTCTGAACTTGAATCTTGTGTTGCTGGTTCTGTTATATCCCTAGATTAAATTCTAGAAATTGACTTAATGCACCTAAGGATATAAACATTTTCAATTTGGATGATGTATTGCTAAGCTGCTCTATAGAAAGTTTGCTGCTCAAATTTGAATTAATACCAAGACATATAGGAATACCTGTTTACTCATGCCCTTACCAACATTGGATGCTATTCATTTTTCATCATTTTCAACATAGTAGACAAATGGCATTCTACTCACATTTGGATTTGTTTCCTTGACAGCTCGTCAGGTTCAGAATGTTTTTTTATGCTAGGATCACACGTATTTATTCTATGAACTGCCTGATCTGAATACTTTCTATTGGAATACTTTCTTTACCTTATTGATTTGTGTGAACTCTTAAAAGAGTAATGGAGTTAAACCTTTGTTTATATTGTTTCTTACAGATAATGTTCAGAGTTTGTCTTCTAATGTTGTTTGTGATGTTAACGTTAATTAACTTTGATGTAGATGAGTGGATCAGGGATTGCTTTTACTAGTTACAAGTTGTGAAATTTTTCTTCAACCATTCCGCCCATATACTTTAAGTCATTCACCACCACAAAATTACATACATATTTATTTATACATTGTGGTATTTTAATGGTTTCTTTTTCAAGCAAAACTGAAACATACAGAATTTATTATTGTACAAGTTATGACACAAGGCTCAAATTTGTTTTGTTTAAATGTTAATCTACCTGCCCCCAATTATATTCTATTGAATCATTCATTTAATAAAGAGTTGATTCTTTCCTTAACATTTTAAACTGCCACCGTCAATATTCACCAAATTATTATACATGCTTAACTCAGTTTCTGGATTTTCTTTTTAGTTTTATGGGTCTGTCTGAGTACTTTAGGGCCACACCACAGTGATAATTTAATTTCATATAGGGCAAGCCAATATCATTACTCATTTTTCTTGGTCCATTTATGACTATTCTAACACAATTATTCTTCTAAATGAACTTTAGAATCATTTGGTCAAGTTCCAAACTAAAATCTCATCAAATTTTAATTGGGATTGCATTAAATGTATAAATTAATTTGGAGAGAAATGACATCTTTAAAATATTGAAGCTTCTCATCCAAAAACATGACTATCTCCTGATTTATTGACATCTTTTATGCCCCTAAGTTAAGTCTGTAATATTTCTAATAGAGACCTGTCATACTTCCTTGTTATTTTATATTTTTGTTGCTATTGCTAATCTTAGTTATTTTCTGTAAGTATTTCTAAGTAGTTATTTCTACTACATAAAGAAATTTCTACTACATACATAGAGTTATTTCTACTACATACATTATTGCTTTTTATGTTAACTTGATAACTGTATATTTTATTGAATTATTTTATTAACTTTATTGTTTTTCAAACTATTCTCTTGATTTTTCTAGGCAGACAACCTTAATTATCAATAAATAATGTTTATCTCCTCCATAATATTTACAGGACTTATGTTGGTAAAATGGCTGTTTTGACAAACATGTCATAATGTGGGGAACATTTCGGAGAAGGAGAATTTTTGAGAAACATATAAAGTGATCTTAATAAAATGCAAAATCACTTTCTTTTTAAATAAATATTTTCTGTTCCAGATTCAACTGACAAACTTTACCTAACTCCCCTCTAATTATGGGAGACTTGCCATATACTTTATTTTATTCTTAAATTATTTTAAAATTTTAATAACAAAAAGGAGAGAGAGTGTGAGATTGAGATTGAAGCAGTTTAAATTGTGGACTCTTAAGCCAGAAAGCCAAAATTCAAATCCTTCCTCTGGTCCTTATTAGTCATTATTATTCGAGACTGATTATTTTCACCCATATCTGGTTCCCAAAACTATCAAATGAAATGGGAGAAGTAATGGTACCTACTGTTTTTAGTCTGCTCAGTCTGATAAAACAAAATTCCATAAGCTTCATGGCTTACACAAAAGATATTTACCTCTCCTAGTTCTGGAGGCAAGGGAGTTCAAGATCAAGGTGCTGGAGAGTCAGCTCTTGGTGAGAGTCCTCTTTGTGGCATGCAGACACCTGCCCTTCACTGTTTGCTCTCATGGCCTTTCCACTGTGTAGGCACAAGGAGAAAAAATCTCTTTCTTATAAGGTCACTGACCCCATTACGAGGGTCCCACCCTCTTGACTTCTAAACCTAATCATTCTGCAAGACCCCACTTCCAAATGCCATCATATTAGGAATTAGGGCTCCAATATACGAATTTTGGAAACACTCAGATATCCAGCCTATAATAATAACATTAGCTAATATAGTTATTGAAGGGATTATTTACACACACATACACACACACACACACACACACCACACAATAATGTTTGTATGGTTTTTCTTTCAAGTAGTAGCCAGTCATCAACCCATCTCTAAGCTGGAAGATTGATGGTTCATTTTTGGGGTCACATTTTTTAAATCTCATGAAAGGAAGGTCTCAATGTGGCATTTTATTTTCCTACCTTTTTGGATTGGATAACTCAGTTGTAATTATAGGGAGGACAGGAAGTAGAGTTGCACATCCTTGAGAAAAATGACTTTAATATTTCCTTATGACATCATGCTAGATGCCAGCTCTTGGTTTCAGATGGATTTTTTCTTTACATGTAAAGGAAATCTTTTTTTTTCTACTATGACAAAAAAATTTAAGCAGAAATGTCTACTTAATTTTATTATAAGCCTTCCAATAGCTATTGATATGATTGTATTGATTTGATTTTTACCTAATGAATCAATATTAATTGATTTTATCATTTTCAAGTATCTTTGAACTCCAAATTAGAATTTATTTGGCTATTTGTTAACTCACCAAAAATATGTTGAAAAGCCATGTGTCAGTCTGTTCTGACTGCTGTAAGAAAATACCTAAGAATGGGTGACACATACACAGCAGAAATTTGTTTTTCACAGTTCTGGAGGTTGGGAAGTCCAAAGTCAAGATGTCAGCAGATCCATTGTCTGGTGAGGGCCTGCTTTCTGCTTCATGGTTGGCTGTCTTCTCCCTGTGTCCTCACATGGTAAAGGATCTTCCTGGGAACTCTTTTGACATGATCATCAAACCCATTCATATGAGCCATGACCTCATAACCTAATCACCTCCCAAAGATATTACTTTCAAACTCTCCCATGTCAGGGACTAGGTTTGAACATAAGGATTCTGGAAAGAGGGACAGATATTTAGTCTATAACACCATGGTTTATTATTTTGTTATTATCAGTTCATTTTTCCATGTTTTGTAGGATTTTGCATCTGTATTCATAAATATAATTGTTCTGTAGAATTGTGTTGGTTATAAATTTGTGGTATGTGTACTGTTTTTGTTAATTTTTTGTAACAAGTTTATGTTAACTTCATAAAAGGAATTAAGAGATGTTCCATCTTTTTCAGTTCTCTGGAGAAAAGTAACACATTTTCAAAAGTCTATTTACAGTATGAAAATATAATGTTAGAACACACAAATATTTGGTTCTTTCAAGTTTCATAGACCCACCTGAGAAATTGGTTTTAGTAGTCTCTATTTCTACAACAGTTATTTGATATACTCTATTTTAATAAATTTTATTTTAAAGAATAATCTTAGATTTCCTAAAAAATTGCTAAGATGTTACAGAGTTCCCAAATAGCTGACACTGAGTTTCTTATATCTTACATTTTAATCTTATATTTGCATGTTTTAATATCTTACATTTGTCTGTTATGTTTGTTACTATTAATGGACTAATATTGATATGTTATTATTAACTTCATGATTAAATCTGAATGTCTTTCAAATTTCTTTTTTTAATTCTTAAAAATGTATTTTTAACTGACAGATAATATTTGTACATATTTCTCGACTACAGAGTGATAATTTCACGCATATATACAATGTATGATGATTAGATCGGAGTAATTAGTTTTTCCGACTTCTTAAAAAAGGATCATTTCTATGTGTTGGGAAACTTCTCTCTATTCCAGTTTCATAAAACCTAAAATAATTTGTGTTAATTATAGTCAGTCTACCAGAATTGGTTCCTCCTATTGAACTGTATTTTGGTAGCCATTCTAAGACCTCCCTCTATTCCCTTTCCTGATAACTTTCCTAATAACCTTCCCAGCAGTGATCACTCTCAGTTAGGGACCACTGTTCTACTCTCTACTTCTATGAAACCAGCCTTTTTTGCTTCCACATGTGGGTGAGAGCATGTTGTCCTTCTGTTCCTAGTTTATTTCATTTAACATAATGTCCTTCAGTTCCACCTATGTTGTTGCAAATGATAGGGTTTCATTCCTTCAGTTTTCACCCCATTCGGGGCACCATGTTACATTGTCACCATGTTTCTTTAGGCTCCTCTTGGCTGTGACACTATTTCAAACTGGTCAGACTTTTTGTAGACTATCCTTCTACCAAGAGGTGTCACATGTTTTTATCATGATTTGACTAGGGCTTGTGGGTTTGGGGGGAAGGAGACCTCAGAGGTGAAAGGCAATTGTCGTCACATTCTAGCAAGTACACCTGCCATCAACATGATTTATCACTGTTGGTGTTAACCGTTATCACACGAGTGAGGAAACAGTTTTACCAACTAGAGTACAATACTGGCTAGATTCTTTTGCCTCTGGTCTTACAGATACCACTTATTTCCAAAATTTCCTAGGTCAGCACTTTTTTTTTTCCCCCTATTGCCTTCAGGACAATTGTTTCATATGTTTGTAAAACAGACTGTTTTACCCCAGCACTCCTTCCTGGGGCTCTTCACTTTCTAAATGATTTTTGAAAATTTACAATTATTAAGAGTCACTCTTTGCACTGTCAAATTTTATGGGTTTTGACCAGTTCATAAGTTCAGGTCACAGTTCATAATTTGACAAGTTCACAATTACAGTACCATAAGTTTTGTTTCACTGCCCTGAAATATCTCCTGTATGTTCTCCTCCTGTTCAACCCTATACCTTTACCCCTCATCCTGGAAAGAATTTATCCTCTGAAGGTTATGAATTTTTCTTTTCTTGGAATAATACAGTACATAACATTTATAGACTGACTTCTTTCACTTAGAAATTTGCATTTATAATTTATTCCTGTTTTTTTCATGGCTTGATACCCAATTCTTTTTATTGCTATATAATATTCCATCATATTGCCTACAAGAGTTTATTCATCAATTGAAGAACATGTTGATTACTTTCAGTTTTGAGAGATTATGAATAAAGTTGTTATAAACATTTGTGTGCAGATTTTTGCAAGACTTAAGTTTTCAACTCAGTGAAGTGAATAACTGGAGTGTGGATGTTGGATAGTACTGCAAAGCTATGTTTAGCTGTGTAAGACTGCCAGACTGTCTTCCAAATTGGCTGTACCATTTTGCATTCTTACAAGCAATGAATGAGAACTCCTGTTGTTCCCCATCCCAGCCAGCAATTAATACTGCCAATGTTTTAGATTTTAGTCACTCTAATAGAATTGTAGTAGTAGCTCATTATTTTAATTTTTAATTCCTTAATGACAAATTATGTTGAACATCTTTTCATACATTTGTTTGCCATCTGTATATCTTCTTTTGTGAGGTTTCTGCTGGCAGTAAATTCCCTTAGTTTTGTTTGTCTGAGAAAGTCTTTATTTCCCCTTTTCCTTTGAAGGATAATTTTGCTGTCCATAGAATTCTAGATTGATGGGGTTTTGTTCTTTCAACACTGTAAATATTTTACTGCCTTCTCTATTTGATTGTCTGGTTTCTGACAAGAACCTCACTGAAACTCTTTCTTTGTTCCTCTATAGGTGAGTTTCTTCCTCTAGTTTGTTTTGAGACTTTGTCTTTGATCTTGTGCAGGTTGATTATGGTATGTCTTGGTGCAGATTTTTTTTTATATTTATCCTGCTTCATATTCTCTGAGCTTTCTGTATATGTGGTTTTGCATACTCATTCATTCTTGAAACTTCAAGTATTTCTTCTTCTTTGTTCTCTCTTCTCTTTCTGATAGTCCAATTGTGTATGAGACACCTTTTGAAATTGTCTCACTGTTGGTGAATGTTCTCTTTCTCATTTTATTCTTTAGTTTGGAAGGTTTCTATTAACACATCTTTAAGCTCACTGGTTCTTTCAATCGTGTCCAATCCACGCATGAGATTTGGCAATCTGCTAATGACCAAAGACGTTCTTCATTAATATTACAGTGTTTTGGATTTCCAGGATTTTCTTCTCATTCTTTCTTAGAATTTTCATTACGTTATCTATCTGTTCTTTTTTTTTTCCATTAGTGCCCTAATGTATTAATCATAGCTATTTTAAATTTCCTGTCTGATAAATCCAACATCTGTGTTATTTCTTAGTCTGGTTCTAATGATGCTTGATTTGTCTCCTAGACTGTTTCCTTTCTTCTTTCTTTCTTTCTTTCTTTCTTTCTTTCTTTCTTTCTTTCTTTCTTTTTTTGCTTGTTTTGGGCATATTTTGTAATGTTTGCTGAAAGTCAAGCATGTCGTGTTTTAGAAACTGAGGCAAATAGGCCTAGTGACAGCATTTGCCCTAATATGGCTAAGAAGGCAGACTGCATTTAATGGAGTTGCTAGAAGCTTCAAATTCCTTTGTGTCCTTGTTTATGTCTCTCCCATTGTCTTGAGGCTCCCTTATGTATGCCTCCTCAGAGAGAATTTGTCTTTTTCAGCTAGAATCCATTGTTATTATGCTGGAGTCCTAAATGGAGTGCTGGAATGGTCCTAAAGTTTGGCATGAGTGTCGGATAAACTTAGTTTTGTATCAGACCTGGATTTAGATTAGATTAGATTTTTCTCCCTATTAGGGAGAAACATTATTTGCTGCTTATCTTTTTTCTCTCCTTAACTTAGATGCATAGCTTGTATTTCTTTCATCAATTTTTACTCACATATAAAACCATTTACTCCCTCTATTATTTATGTGTTCCCTTCCCTTTTTTCCCCACTTTTGGCTGCTTTATCATTACATTGACACAGAAGTTATTTGGAGAAGGGGTTCTTACTTTCCATTCCTAAATAAATATGTTTTTCCTCTTTACCTTTTCCAATAACATCTAATTTTACTGCATTGCATTGTTATACTGTAGGATGTACATTTTCAACTGTAGGAAATTTAGGTTTTCTTTATGGTCTAAGATACAAATATTTCTTGTGAAAATGCTATAAACTATGGAAAATAATGTGTTTTCTGTTTGTAGCTTATACCCTTCTCCATTTCAATTGCTTAATGCAACTTATTCAACGAATATTTTACTTCATTCATTTGCCAACTATTTGTGCTTTGAAAAAGTGAGATATGTCATCAAATCTGTCAATACAATTGTATATTCATCAATTTCTCTTTATAATCCTAATTGTTCTTTAAAATATTTTGTGCTATATTGTTTAGTAGATTAACATTAGTAATTATGATAATTTCATTTTAGATAGTATTGCCCAATCAATATTAAGTAACATTCTACTTCCTTTCATTGTTATAGGAATTTTAACTTGAACTTTAACAGCATTATAGATATTTCTGCCTTTTTTTTTTCCCACATTTCCTTAGTTTGGCTCTACTGATGGACCTTTTTAGTTCAACTTACTTTTACAACATCTTCCATAAATAGTGTGTAGAAAGCTTTGTGACTTTTAAGTACAGTTGGGGTTTAAGTATATTAACTAAGAAAATATCAACTCTATTTTATTCTGATAACAATTACATTTTTGAAAGCACATCAGGTTTTCATTTCTCTATCACAGTGAAGAACATAGCATAATACACTGATTCTCCTATGCCATCTTCACCCATGGACCCTACTAATCATGGGGAGAGGGATCAGACTTCTGTTGTCTTCTAAAGACTGCATACAAAGAACCATTTGTTGAAACATTGAAGCCTACATGCTTTTACTGCTCTTTCTCCATCATACCACACATTTTTGTGATAGAATATTGGCTTTTGGATCCAGATGCTAAAAATTTATATTCATAATACATTATACCTCTACCCCTTCAAAAATGTTTTAAAAATTAACAATAGTCTTTATATTCACCTTTTCACAAATACTAAGATGCTAACATTCATACATGAAAGGTTACCAACTTTATCAACCTTTTCTTTCTTAATTACATTTCTTCCCATAAGTAAAGACTTCATTTTTCTTAATATCTCAGACGTGTAGAGAATTGTTTGCAATATTTTTTTTTCTCAATAAGGACATGTGGTTGTTTTACTTTCTAAGTCATTTTTTCCTGCCCTTATATATTGATGGGTTTTTCCAAGTTTAGATATTTTGATTGTAGTAACTTTCTTTCAAAGTTCTATTGACATTGCTCCATTGCCTTCTAGCATTTGGGCTATGGTGCAAAAGGCTGCGGTCAAATGAAATACTTTTATGTTTAAAATAAAAACTTATTTTCCTCTCTTTAGATATTTATAGAAGTTTTCAATTGTGTTTTTATTTTTCCAACTTACACGTAAAGAAAATTTGAAGAATCACATAGTTCTGTAAGACTTGTAACCTAAAACAAAACAAAATAATAAAACCTCATCTCTCTCCCATTGATTCCTCTGCAAAGGCAGCCAGCATTTTTAGCTGACTTTTTAACTATACTTCCATAATCCTAAACAGAATACTTAAACTGCTCTCTGAATTCTGAATAGAATTTAACCAGTACTTACTGTAGCTTAACACCGTCCCAGCCCTTACTGGACTATTGGTGGATTGGACTGGAGTGTTCTTTGATGGAAATAGTGTATAGAATTCCTGGCTTTTCCTGCCGGAAGTTAACATTCCTACTTGTCTCTGTTGGTTGTGGCAATCACGCCTGTCCTTCTACTTTTTAACTTCCCAAATTTCACTGTTACTGTCTTCCACATTATTTTCTTTGCCATTTTCAATGTTTGCTTCTAAACATTATTTGACTCTCATTTTCCTGCGATTTCGAGAGGAGGTAAAACGAATAGTGTGTGCTTAATATGCCAGCTCTGATCAGAAATCCTCAGATTTTTTAATCCTTAAAATTTAAGCATAGCACCAGGGTATATCTTAGAGCTTACTGCTCTTCATTCATGTGGGTGCTCGGTCAGGTATTTGATTCTACAGACCTAAATGTTTCCTTTGTGCGGGGTGATTGTCTATTTTTTCTTTGCTTTTTTTTTATGTGGTTTTTCACTTTCTAGAATCCTGTTATAAATGAATTGTATCTCCCAGATCTTGTCTTCACTTCTACCCACTTTTTGCCCATTTTCATCACTTCTGAATTCTGGGATTATCACTCTATTCAACACCAATTTAATTTTCTGCATTATTTAATTAACTAGCCACTATTCCATTGTGGTTGTTTTAAATGTTTCACAACCATATTTTTACTGTAGAATTTCTTTTCTGATCTCAGATATCCGTTTTGATAGATGTTCTCTTAAATCTTAATAAGAGCATGGAATTGTGGTATTTTAAAGTTTCTTCTTGATTACTGGAATGTATTTATTTCATAAGGGAATATTAGTTCTGATTCTTAAGAATAATCTTCTATTTGGATCAGTGAGTCTTTTTATATGCCTTTGATATTTCTTTAATCTATTAATTTTTGAAGAAGTAAGGTACACTTGGGAAGAGTAGGATATCCTCTTTGGAAGCCACTAGAAATAAGTAATATGCACAAAGTCTTAGGGCCCTACATTATAGCTGAGAGCAAAACCATGACCAAGAATGGAATGGAAGAATGGAAGTTTCTCAGAGCACACCAGGACTTCTAGGAGGATCTACTTCAAACTAACTCTACACTAGCAACTCTTAAATGCCACTGACCTACTATTGTCTACTTATCAAAGCACTTTCCCCTTTGTGGCTCGGCTCCAGACCCTGTCTTTTCAAGTGTCCTCTTAGTTTGAATCTATCAAGGATTAATGCAATTTCTCAGTTCTCTTAGTTTTTCTAAGACAATGGTTATGGCTTGATATGTCTTCTTCAAAATACAAATGTTGCCAATGTGCTATTAAGAGGCAGGGCCTTTAAAATGGAATTAAGGTCTTCACAAAAGAACTGTCACACAGCATTCAGTACTTGCTTTACTGTGAGACACAGAGTTACTCCCCTCTGGAGGACCCAGGAGTAAGACACCATCTTGGAAGCAGAGAGCTGGCTTTCTGTCCAGACCTATTGAACTGCTGCTGGCTGACATGTTGACCTTGGACTTCCTAGCCTCCAGGACTGTGAGGAATTGATTTCTATGCTTTGAAAGTGATCTACTCTCAGGTATTTTGTTATAGCAGTACAAATGAACTAAGAGAACCAGTCAAGGCAACAATTGTCTCCAATTTTATTATTGATGCTTCTATTATTATTAGTCCTAACAACTACTATAATATTTTAATTAGAGTATATGTGGGCCAGTTCAGTTACTCCAGTTAATTCTAGGAAGTAAGAATATTTTGTCTTCTGAAATGGATGGCTACTGACTTTCTTATTAAATCAGTTGTTTAAAAAACAAAAGTGAGGCTATTTTCATAAAGAGAAAAAGGAAAAGGAAGAAAGAAAGAAAAGAAAAGGTTAAGTCTACAAAATGACGTACTGGTGTGATGAGCCTTTATTGAAAGTAAAAATGAAATTTTCATTTCTTGTTGTTTATTGCTGCTCAGAAGTTTTCTAACTTTGTGTCTTTCTCTGAAGATCATATAGTCCAGATCTACAATCTCTTCTCTTAAACCCTCAGGAATAGATGTGTTCAGAACTCCTTTTAACTTTAATTTTTTTCTTTTAGACTGTTAATAAGGACATATACTACATGTTACCATATAAAACAGAAGAAAACATGTGAATGCTAACTAAATGGGATAAAGGTGATCTTCTCTCCCAGATCAGGTCAGTTTCAGTCACCAAAAGAGCCATGAAGTTCTCTGTTTTCAGAGCTTTTATGATCAAGAGAATATGGTCTTTGCCTTTGTTTAGATTTCTGCCATTAGTTAAAGCATAGTGACACAATCTGGCCTGGAAGGAGGCAGAAATTAAAAAATAAACAACAGGGTCTACCAACAGAAGTCTGAGGTTGAATCATATCTCCTAGAAGATCACATAGGAGAAAATCTAGATGATTTTGGGTTTGAAAGTGACTTTTTAGACGCAAAACCAAAGGCAGGATACACTGAAAAAAATTAATTAACTGGACTTCATTAAAACTAAAATCTTCTGCTGTGTATGACACTGTCAAGGGAATGAGATGAAATACCAGAAACTGGACGAAAATGTTTGTAGAAGACATTCCTGATAAAGGACTGTTGTCCAAAATTTACAAAGAACTCTTAAAACTCAACAATAAGAAAGTAAACAGCCTAATTTTAAAATAGGTCAAGGAACTCAATAGACACCTGATCAATGAAGATAGATGAATGACAAATATATAAAAACATGCTCCATGCTATATTTAATTGGGGAAAAGCAAATTAGACTACTAAAGATCTAGAACAGAAATCACCAGATGCTGGTGAGGATGTAGAGCAACGGGAAGTCTCATTCATTGCTAGTGGGAATGTATATTGAATGTCTTTGGAAGACAATTTGGCAACTTCTCAGAAATCTAAACAGTACTTTGACCATATGATTCAACAATTGCTCTACTTCCTCCTTAGCCAAAGGAGTCAAACACTTTGTCTACCTGGTGTAGACGTTTATAGAAGCTTTATTCATAAATGCCAAAACTTGGAAGCAACTAAGATATCCTCCAATATGTGAAAGGACAAATAAACTGTGGTTCATCCAAGCAGGGAAAAATTATTCAGTGCTGAAAAGAAATGTGCTGTGAAACATGCAGACATGAAGGAAAGTGCAGTGTACACTACCACATGGAAAAAGCCAATCTGAAAAGATTACACAGTGTATTAGTCCAATATATGACATTGTGGAAAAGGCAAAATTATGGAGACTGTAAAAAGACTAACAGGTTGCCAGGCATCGTGGCACATACCTGTAATCCCAGTGAGGCAGCAGGATCACAAGTGCAAGGCCAATCTCAGTGACTTAGGGAGACTCTATCTTATTAAAAAAAAAATAAAGATGGATGGGGGTGTAGCTCAGTACCCCTGGGTTCAATCCCTAGTACTGGGGGCTGGCAGGATGATTAATGGTTGCCAGGGTTAGAAGGAAGGGAGCAATTAGGGGAACAGAGCAGTTTTTTAAGGTGGTGAAACTAGTTATGTGATACCATAATGGTGGATATAAGTCATTATATATTTGTCAAAACCCACAGAATGTACAACACCAAGAGGGAACCCAAATGTGAACCACGAACTTTGGGTGATAATGATGTGCTAGTGTGGGTTCACAAATGTGCCCCTCTGGCAGGGAATGTTGACCATGGGGAGACTACACACTAAAGAAAACTCATACTTGGAAACATTGTCCTGCTTGTTTAAATTGACTCTTTCTAGAAGCTTGAAATGACATTGTTGATTATAGTCTGATGATATGGGACATCCTGATAGTGTCATTAGAAGAGCTTCAATCTCATCAGGTCTTTTGGATCAATAAGTGTGTTGCTAAGTGAGGTGGGGCATACAGCAGGGGACTGTTTTGAGTCTGCAGAGATTTCTTTCACTTTTCACCTCATCTCTTGTTCCAAATTTCCAAAATAACTCTCATTGTTAACACTTCTAGCTATTAGAGCTGCCAGATAGCTTAGTTGAATTTGCATAATAATTCATTGTCATCCCTGGGGAATGTTTCCCAACAATCCTCATTAAAGCTGTTATTTACAGGTCAGATGGTGGAAAAATGATTACACATATTTAAGAACCCAAAATGCAGATTGTCAAATTATCTTGGTAACTGGTGATGGGGGCGGGGAGCAAGGAGTTGGGAAGGAAAGGAAGGAAGGGAAAAAAAATTCATAATCCCATTGATTCCTTTCTACAAATAAGTAAACAGAACCCTAGAAAATTAAATATTAAATTTTGTAGTTCAAAGCTCAGGTACCAACAGGTCCGCATTCCCCAGCATACTCCCTATTCTTATTTTTTCTCCTTCCATGGGTATTTCCCTCTTTCTCTGTGGGCTGGGCAAAGCGGGCGCAATGCAGGAACTTAACTCTAGAGACATTTCATGGGCTCCTATTCAAATAAATTTTCAGGAAACAGTGTGTCTAAACTTCAGCTTGCAGAAACTGGGTGCTTGAAGCTTGTTTCTAACATCTCAGTCTTGTCACTTGACTGCTCACATCTTCAGTAATTCCTACCACCTCCCAAACCCAACACCTCAGAACTAGGATCCTTGGGAACCACTTATTCTTATAGGAACATGCAAGAAGGAAGGAAGTGGAAATCAAGCAGGAATGAGGCATGAAGCACAAGGACCCCACAACCACAAAGCTGAGACAGGGCATGCCCCATGGCTGTGTGCAGCAGTCCCTCCTGCCTTAGCTATCTCATTTCTGCTCTGCCCTTCCTCCAAATTCCAACTTCTAAATCCAAACCTCTGAATATAGACCATGCACTGTGATTTGTGGTGTGCTCTTCTCTGTGGGCTTCACCTTAGACCATCTGACTCTTCTTCTCAGAAAACCCTTTGCACCATTGTCCTCCCTATTGGAGCCAAACACGGAGCAGGCAGGGAGCAGAAGAGGTAAGAACTCCCATGAGCACACTGTCCTAAGGCAGAGATTTTCTACATCTCATGGCATATGGGGAAGGCAGTAAGAGGCTGCGTCCATCTCCTGTCTCACCCATCAGAATGAGAGGACCTGGTTATGCTTCCACCTGGAGCCCAGTGTTCCTATGACCTGCCTCTGCAAGGGACAAGGAAATCTAGACCCTTCCCTCCAAGTCACACCTGCTTTCAGAAGGAGAAGGAGAGGGTAAGAGGACTCTCTTTTCCTGTTATGGCTACAAAACAGAGCCTGATGCCTGCCCCTCCCCCAGGGAGAGCGCTGCTCTAAGAGGCGCCCTCACACCTGCCTGCATTTTAATTAATATCATCCCACCATCTATCAACAGCAAGTCAACATGCTTCACACCAGGGGAGAAAAACAATCCTCGCCTGTCAGCCCTGCCTCTCCAGGAGCAGCTGAGGGTCTCAACCCCCTCCCCCCAACTCTGCCACCTCCTTTTCCCCAGGGGCTGTTGACAGGGTGCAGTACAGCAGTGTACCATGGAGATGCCTTTGGCATCAGAAGGTGGCAGCATGGGAACGTGGCAAAATGGGCTGGGGCCGGCATAGGCACTGTGCGCCAACTCTGTGCTCAGGACTCTGGAGTCCTCGGAGCAATGCCAAGTGATGGGAGTTTCTATCCCCATCTTAACAGAGGCGCTGCCAGGGATTGGAGAAGCACGGGGGCTCCCTGAGATCACACTGCAAACACAGAACGAGGCTGGGCATATGAACCAGATCTGGCCTGTGGATGGTACAGAGTCTTTCTGCCTTGCTTCCTAATATCCATGCCCTTGTGATGCTTCTCCACCCACTGGACTTTGGAGTGTTATCCCAGATGATTGATGGCCTTTCCTGATACTTGAGCAGCAGGATGAGAAGCATTCTATCCATCATCTGGAGAAAGGAGGTAGAAATAGACAAGACTCCCATAGGGGGCCTTAATATGGGGTTGTATATGCTCTTGTGCACACCACAGTGTGTGTGTGTGTGTGTGTGTGTGTGTGTGTGTGTGTGTATGTGGTACTTAGAACAGCACAGTGTGTTTATTGGTGTCTATCCATACACAGTGAAACAGGGCGCAGTGTGAGCACAGTGTGCATGTTCTATTTGTGACTGGAGACAAGTACCATGGAAAAGGCACACAGCTGCTCCTGGGCCACCCTCATTTAAAAGCACCAAACCTCTCTGAGGACCACTTTCCTCATTTGTAAATAGGCAATAAGGCAATTTGGTGACACAAAGAATAGAAAACCTAGTACAGCTCTTGGCACATGGTATGTTCCTGATAAATTATAGGTACTAACTAGTTCTAAATTTGCTAATTACCTTGTCATCTATCTTTTCCATGAAGACAAGAACTTTATTAAGATTTCCTTGCTCTCCAGTCTGGGAAGCAGTGAAGTAAGTGTAATTCTCAGGAAACCCTCACCAAGTCTCAGGGACCACTTCCTTCCAGGTGCTCACAAAGACCATGCCTTTAAAAGGGGGACAGGAAATGAATAGTGACACGTGTGAAATGCTTCCAAAGCCTATAAGAAAGAACTCCACTCTTCCTTGCTCTTCACAAGGTGTGAAGATGTGTCCTTTCCTGAGCCTAGCTCTCTGCCCTGGTTTTCTCTGCGAACCCTTGGTTCTGGAAAATCTCCATCTGCCTTTAAAGCTGGCTTCTATTATCCTTATTAAAGAAAACCCCACTCAGCTGGGTCCTCAGCTACTTAGTGACAATTGTCCAATTTCCAGTCTCACTTCCTTTTATCACAGAATTGCCTGAGCAGGTGGTCCTTAGTGACTCCTCTCCTCTGGCAGGATAATGCCTGCCTGTGTGCTCAGCCTGGCAGGAGAGGCCCTTGTGGGGATGCTGCTGCCTGAGGACTCCAGGGATTGAGTCTTTGCCAGCCCTGGGATTTTTTTTCCCTGGTGATTCCAATGGAGGTGCTGGGCCCCTCTCAAAGGATATAAGCCAGGAGAGTGAGCCTAAATGGGGCCCCCAAATAGGGCAGAGGCAGGAAATAGCAATGGGGGATGAGCAACAGCATGTGTCAAAACATCGAGTCAGGCGAAGAGGATCCTGGAGAGCATCTCTAGATTTCTCAGTCCAGGTAAAGATAGTGGCCATCTCCCTCTTCAGAGTGTCTGAGCCACCCCCTTTCAAGGAATTAGATTTTAACTCTTATTGCCCCATCACCTTTGTAGAGAGAATTCTGGTTTCCCAAATGCTACATTGCTTTCTCTCTTCTAATTCTCTCTCTCACACCTTCCCTCTTTGATCCTCTTTGATCTAATTCCATTGGAAATAACTTCTCAATTCAAGGGAATAAAAATTTTCTTCCTGGAATGGGGAGGTAATCTCAATGCCCCTGGGCAGTGCTAGGAAAGCTCTGTACTAGAGCCCAGGATCTGAAAGAACAGGAGTTCTCTAGATGGTTCAGGAAAAGGGAATAGAATTGAGGTGAGAATAAAAAAAGATGGTGGGTGCAAGATCAAAGCACCTTCTCTCCCCACTAAACCAAAAGGCCTCTGTTATGGGGATCACAGTTGTGGAAATCACGGCAGGAGAGGTCTGGAACAGTGACTGGCAAGGAGACACAATGGTGAAGACAAGGTGGTGAGGACAGTGGCTTGGGGTTGGGAGCAATGCAGTGGTAGTGGTTTTGAAATGACTGAGGATGACGAGGGTGATGCAGACTTAATACCAGGAAGGTTCTCCCCACTCCATGTCCAGTCAGGTCCCACCCATCTCACTCAGACTGGAAAGAAATGGGGATAGAGGTGACACGATCTTACTTTTTGGTTCTCAACTTGCTCATTTATAAAATGTGGAACTCAGAGTAGGTGAGTTCAAATGGGCCCGCCACTTCCTAAATTGTAGGATTTCAAGATGTCAGGCTTCGCTCTAGCCCTGCTTTCTCCCAACACTCCACACCACAAATGTCCTGAGTTTTTTGTTGTTGTTGTTTGTTTGTTTGTTTTTGTATTTGGGGAGCACCTGATGTCTCAGCCAATCTTTTGATTTTAGCGCTGATGATATCGGTGCTTACAGTTGTGTCCTGGTTTGGGGGTTGGATTCCCATCTAGGCTATTTTTGATTCAGTGTCTGGGACTTTTTAAAAATGTTTGATATTTCTTAGGGATAAAGACTTACTCAACTCATAATTGCTAGGTACTTCCTACATTCCAGGTCCTGATCTAGGTCATGAGAATGAAGTTATCAAAGTGCATTTTCTGTGAGGCCCTCCTCGCAGGGGCAACACATATGTAAGACCTTAAGTAAACCACAGGGTGGTGAGTTTTCATGATATGCTTACAAGCAGAGTGCAGTGGGCTTGCTAGGGAGGGGGGCAGGTAAGATGTAAGGTAGGATACGATGAAAGGGAATCATGGGAGATGATTCTTGCCCTTCCTCTGACAAGAGGAGGAAGGCATTTCAGCAAAGAATTGACACAGCACGTGTGAAGGGTAGAAGTGTGGACCTATGGGATAGTTGGTGGTAGGAAGGCTAAAGCTGCTCTGTGAAGAGTCCTAGGGGTGCTGTTGAAGGGCTTAGGCAGGAGTGCAATATGTTCCAGCATTTTCAAGAAGGCCTTCTGATGGCCCGGTAGAGAATGAACTGTGACTCAGCCACCTGGAGGCAGGACGATGCTGCAGGGAAATTTCCTTCAGTCCAGGTTTTATGGTGAGACCTAACAGGAAGACAGTGGCAGGAGGACTAAATGAGGGCAGAGAACAAAATGCAGTGGGGACTTAGGAGAAAGGACCTACAGCACAATGGCTAGAGGGTGAGGGACAGGGACAAATTTGGAATGAATCTAAAATTTCTTGCTAGGGTGACAGGTCCTGTTAGAAAGGACATAGGCAAGGGGTTGATGATGGTGAGTGGTTGAAGATGCTGCTGCTTGTCTTTGTGACTTTGGTTTCTGTGTGTTGCAGACGTGCGGTGGACATTCGGAGTGAACCTTGGCTCTCTTCATGAATCCCTTGCCCACATCCCAGCAGCTTCTAAGGATAAATTGACTAGAGCTCTGCAGAAGCCAGGAACAGGCTGGGAGGCACAAAGAGGAGGGGGACCTTACAAGTCCAAGAAGTCATTGGCTTCATTTCTCAAAGACCAAATGCCTCTAGCAATAAGACCCATAACCATTTTCCCTTAGAAGGCCCCAAAGAGGTCTGAGCCTGATGGAGTTGAGGAGTGAGCTGCACACTCCCCTCCCCTTTTTAGCTAAAAGCAATTTCCATTTGGTGCCTTTTGTCTCTTCATCCAAGCAAATGCCGGTGGGATCTGGCAACCTGAGTTCAATAGCCAGTCCTTTTGGTCTTTCAAAGGCTATGAATGTAATAAGAGCACTCAACCCTTCTGAAGATATGCAAATCTGTGCATTTAAAAGATTTACATTCATCCTTCACAGGCCCTGAAATATAAATATGAAATACCCAGAACCTTGTCACTTCAGTAATAATTAAGCTGATGGCCTATTATGTTCGATTGCAAATCAATATAGTATCTTTTGGTGCCACTTGAGTTCTTGAGGGTTGGCGCGGGGCCAGCTCCAGTTATACAATTGAATGCTGCAGCTGCCTGGGAAACTTCGCTGCCGTTCCCATTCAGGAAGAATAGGCGGGTAACAATGGTGACCAGCCTCCCTGCAGTAATTGTGTACGAGGACACATTTCCAATGGGGTTTTTGTTCAGCAGGTGCTGTTATTTTAGTTTAATTTGAATTCTGAAATATGGAGGAGAGAAGGAGACCAATCTTAACAGCATCTAACCTACAGCTGTTCGAAAGAGGCCAGCAAACAGCATATGTTGCTTAGATGGAAATCATAATTGCTCATTCTCCCTGGGATGTTGGCCCACCAACGTGGAGCCTCTGAAATTAGCCGGCAGTTTTCCGGCATTTTCCACGGTGGCAGTGGTAAGGCCTCTGCGGAGCTCAGGAAGAACTATTCTAGAGTGACTCCCTCCCCGGGAGGCTTTTGTGATGGCTGTGTTTCTGTCTCTTCCTCCTCCTTCCTTCCTTCTCCTTGGTTCACTCAGATGACTTCCAGATGCTATACAAAGTACGTTCTGGGTTGGCTTCCTCATTCAAGGCGCAGTGGGGAGACTTGAGGAAAGGAATTAGAGAGGGCTGGTGGCAGCCTTGGGCCAGAGTCCTCAGCAAAGTGAGCTGCACCCTTGGATCAGGATCAGGGCTGCTGAGGACGAGAGGGAAACTCAAGTCACAGGAGTAAGAGCATCCATATAGACACTCTGGTCTGGATAAGAAATACTGGCCCCATGGCAAGCTCCCACCCACAGGACACCTTCACATGTTTGGTGTTCTAGATTTACCATCATGGCTCCCTGGAGGGAGGTGATACTTTTACCATCTTAAAGGAGAAGCTGAGGTGCGGGGAGGTCAAAAGACAATCCAACGCTGAAACCTGCAGGGACTGGAATGAAAGTCCTTGAACTTAAAATTCTGTGTCCTTTTCTTATAACTGCCCACTTCTTTGGTTCCAGGGATTTCCTTTAGCTCGCTGGTTAAGAGGTCCTGAGAGATCTGCTTCCTTGAGCCTCTTGGCCTGTAGTGATGGACCTATGCCCATGGGAAGGACCAGAGTCCTCTGGCCTCCGTGTTGAACCCCAATGTTTAGGTGGTTTCAGAGTTGGATTTAGGAAAGGAAAGGTATGGCTCATAAATACCTATGCCTCCTTCCTTCCCCTCCTTTTTTATTCCTTCTACTCCCTCTCTCTTCCTCCCTCCCTCCCTTCCTTCTTTTTTCTCACCTTTGCTGGGCCCTTCCTATAAGTCAGACACAGGACCAGATACTGTGGAGGATGCAAGATGAACAAAATAAGCTTCTGTTCCTCCAGGAGCCTAGTCAGGAAGAGATGAGTCCTTGCAAAATAGCAGGACAGCTTGGTCATTGCCACATAAGGGGGATGGAGGATGTGCTGACTCCCAGCATGGCAGGGACTTTGCAGTGGGGTCAAACATTGCATAGATCATGCAGGTTGTGTAAAGGCCTTTTAAGCAGAGAAAAGATGGCAGGGGCCCAAAGTAGGCCTGAGTTACAGGTATCACCATATGGGGTGGGGGGTGCTCATTGTTAAGAGGGGATGAGGGACTACAGGATTGGAAAGAGGACTAATGTAACTGGGCTTCCATAGTGGCAACAGGTTTGGGGACAACAGGAACATTTCATGTGAGGTGTGAATCCAAAAGGACAAAGCGGGTGTGTAGCCCAAATGTCTGTTGTCAGTCACCTCTGGGCTGAGAGAGGCTGAGAGTTTCATTTTAGATGCTGCTAACTGGGAGAAGTCTGGAAGCTACTCCATCAGTAATGTTTTTCCTTCTTTTTATGTCAGAGGCTATCACCTTCATTCTCAACTCATCCTGGTTCTGCAGTGTTCCTGCTGACAGGTAATCCCAGAGCCATACCAGGGTTGGACTTAGCTCCCAACACCAGCGTGTCTCATGAACCTAGATTCCAGAGCAGCTAAAAAAATCCCATGGTTAAAGACACGGCTTTGGATTCAGATAGACATGAGCACCCCAAATGGATCTAGAATTGAAGTGTAAGACTGTACTTAGGGATATGGACTTGGAAGTCAGACTACCCGGAGCTGGAACCTGATTTTATCACTTCTAGCTATGCAACTACAACTTGATCATCTCATCTGTACATGGGAGACAATGATCTCTAGTTGCTGGAGCACTTGTGATGTTTAACAACCAATGCATTTAAAATATCAGCTCAATGCTTGGCACTCACAGCCCAGTACACTTTGGCTGTTAGGAGTGATTTAGTAAAGGTTGAGAAGTAGTAACCAGAGTGGGAGAGGTAGTCACTGTCGTACCAGCAGCAACAGTAGTGGGAACAGCAGTGTAATGACAGTAGTGGTAATGGGGGTGTTGGCACTCGTGGTCCTAGTTATAGGGTGAAATGGATGGCAGGACATAATGGCAGCAACATTAGGAGGCACCACCGCTTATTGGGAAAGTTTCTATACCTCATCTTAACTGAAAACTGGGGCAAATGATATCTGTCTCACAGCTGTGATGATGTTAACAAATAATCCAATTCCACAGACATCTACTGAGTGCTTTGAACATATGTGAAATTGCCTATAGCCTCGAGTCTGTTGCATGGAATTTCAAAAAATGTTAGATAAGTTTGAATTTGAAACCCCTCGTGGATTAAGTAACCAGGTGTTTTTCCCCCACGATTCTTCCTTTGCAGACAACACAAGGACCTTGCAGAGGAAGAAAGCCAGACTGCTAAAGTGAAATGTGGAGAGTGTACACCAAGGTTGAAGACTACCTGGTCCCCGTGGCCTGGCACCATGGTTTGCCCATCGAATAACCATGGAACACAATGAAGAAAAATGCCGAGTTGCCCAAGCAAAAGGAAGGGTGGAGGGCCAGAGGGCTCGCCCTCATGGGAAGATGATGATACTTTGGTTTTTAGCCTTTAGTTGGGACAAAAAAGAAAGAAGTTCCCTCTGGGGACCTAAGAGCTGCCTGGGATGGAAAAGCTTTGGCTCCCTTTGTGAATAGAGGAGAATCTGCTGTCTAGCTGCAATTCTGTCTCCATGTTTTTACTCTAAGCAAGCCAAACAGACCCAGGATATCCGTGGGTGGAAATTTATTTTGGCAGCTCAAGTAATGAAGGGAAGCCAAGAGCCTGAGGCTATTCAGTTAAACACCACATGTTAATCTCAATCTGTTTTATGTAATCCCAGCAAACATTTTGATCTCAGGAAAGGGTAATCCAAGAAGAAGCAGCTTCTGTGAGAGGTTTATTCTTGGCATAGGTCAGTAATAAAGGAGGGTATCAGCAAGGTCAGGAGGAAACTGTCCAGCACAGACCTGCTTAGCCTGGAAGCCCATTTATCTACCAAATTGTGATATTGTGAGGAGATGGGCCCCCTGACCTGCTAATAATGCCTGAGGTATGAGAAGATGGTTTTGCCTCTTTGAATATAAGAGCGTTGGTGCTATGGTCTGAGTGCCCCCTGACCCCTGCAATTCATGTGTTGGAGGCTTACTCAATACAACTGTGCTGGGAGGTGGAGCCTAATGGGACGTGTTTAGATCATTAGGCACAGCTTCATGGATAGACTCCTCTGATAAAAGGGGTTTCAGGAGTGGGTTGATCTCTACTGTTTTTTTGCCATGTGAGAACAGAGTTAATTTCTCCCTTTTGTTTCCACCTTCTACCATGTGCGAGCACAGCATGAGGGCCAACACCAGATGCTGGTGCCTTGATCTTGGACTTTTCAGCCTCTAGATCTGAACAATTAATTTCTGTTCTTTATAAATTGCCAATCTCAAGTAGTTTATTATAGCACCACAAAACAGACTAAGGCAGTGGGCATTGGAACCCATTGCAAAAAGGAAACAGAAAGAAAAAAGATGTGGTGGCCTCTAAGAAAATGGTAAAAATGTCCCCATGTGAATACTTGGCCTGCTAGGGCCTGATGGGGTGGGATCAGGAAGATGTAGTTTCTGAGACCAAGCTGTCTACACTAGGAACAAACAGCCAAAACAGTCTTTAGGCCATGGCCCAAAGGTCTCCATGTGGTAGAATGGACCCTGGTGACTCTGAGAAGGGTCTCATATAGAGTTAACCCTCTGATGATTGGTGTCTCCACATCCTCTACACCATACTCTGTTCTTCATGGTTAATAAAACATGAAAGAATCTAATTCTGGCCAACATGGTTACTGGGCAATGACACATATTTCCTTAGTATATATATATATACACATATATGCATATATGCATATGTGTATATATATATATATCCCTCTATGTGTATACATGTGTGTAGATAAACATATATATACCTGTTAAACTGATTTGAAACATCACTTAACCCTCTCTCTGTCCCCCCACTACACACACACACACACACACACACACACACACAGAGTCTCCCATTGATTCCATTTTACAGGTAGGAAAGCTCAAACTTGTCTAGGCTTTGACAAGTCAGACTGAGACAGAGCTGGGCTGACTTCCATCTTCCCGCTCCAGATTCACTGCTCTTCATGCTCCACACGCTGCCTCCCACACTCAGACACTGCTTCTTGATGTGTAGAGAGCATGGCACTTCCAAATCATCTGTATTTTTCCAGGATAATTTTTACTTGTATCCAACAGAGTGATGTGAGTCTAGGAGAGAAGTCATCATGGGCTGAAGATAAAGGGGATATTGTTTCCATGGGCTAAAAGGAATTATTCAACAGGATTAAAAAGCATGTGTGTGAGAGAGAGAAAAGGAGAAGACATATATAAAGAAAAATATATGTGTAAACATATATAAAAGTATATTCAAGTATGCGTGTAAATGTATGACTGCATGACCCATGTGATCCTGCAATATGTATAATCAGAAAAATGAGAGATGACACTCCATTTATGTATGATCTATCATAATGTATAAATGCACTCTACCATCATGTACAACTAACTAGGACAAATATAATTTTAAAACTTAAAACTTAAAAAATTATACATAATATAGATATGATATATAATTTTTAGTGTATCTAATATAGTAGCTTCTCGTTTGGTATTGGTTCATGAGTTTAGAGTGAAAAGCTTACAATTAAATCCTGATTCTGCTACATAGAAGTTTAATGACTTTTGTGCAGTCACTTTCTCCCAAATTTAATTTTCTCACTTTAAAATAGGGATAATGATACCTACTACCCAGGTTGTGGTAAAGGTCCTACTAGATCATGCATTATGTCAGGAATGCTTTCAATTTGAGTGACTAATATTAGCCATAATGATTTAAATACATCCAGACTTAATTTCCTCACATTAAAAATATCTGAAGGAAAGTACTTGCTAGTGTTAGCTTGGTAACTCTATGTGGGCTGATAACTTTCTTATTCTCTTCTCCTTTCCTTCATGGTTGCATTGTGGCTGCTATAACCCCTTCCATCACATCTGCAATCTGGTAGGAAGTAGGACATAGTAAGATTTGATTTTGTTAAGAAATCAAAAGTTTTCCCACAACAAGCTTCCATTTATCATGTCCAGAGCTGTGTCATAGGGCACAGCTGACAGGAAACTAGAAAAGAGGAAGAAGTTGGGAAGTGTTCAATCTAGGCCTCCCAGCATAAACTCCACATCAAGATGCAACTATATTGCTATTGAATGAAAGCTCTCATTTAACTGTTCCTATGAGTGTTCCAGGAGCTCCGGAATGGAGGAAAGATGATGGGGTTGGTGAGATAGCAAAAAGTGGACTGAGCTTCTGATTACTTCCTGGAGGACTGGGTTTGGTGATGCCGGACTTGTTCAGGCAGCATCATTGGTGTGGAAATTAGTGAATAAGATGAGAGATCTCTATTGAGGACCAGCAAAAGGAACAACATCCCCTACCCCCTCTCTAGCCCCACCTGCCATAGCCGGACACTTCCATCTGGATGTGGCCCTCCGTCCCACCACATCAACATGTCCATAAGCAAACAGGCATTTGGGGCCCCAAGTCATCTTCACTGGGTTTCACTCTCCACAGGGGCCGCCCCAACCTCCTGCTTGCCAAGACTCTAAAGTTCAGAGTGCTGAGAGGACTGCTTCCTAGCAGGTGGCTAGCTTAGTCACCCAGAGACAGGGAAGAGCTGATAGCAGAGGGACAGGCCGGCAAAGGGAGGGGAACGACCTGACGGGAGCCATTCTTACCTGGGGGGAGGCAGAGTGGAACGCAGAATCTGTCTTGGGGAGGATCCTCTGGGAAAAGCAAGGTAGGTTTCCATCCCTATGACCTCCCTTCTCTACTCCCTCTCTGCTCCGACCAAAGACCATTACTGCCTTCTCTCCAATGCCTCACTTAACACATCTGTAAGATGGAAAAATAATGCCACCCCTGGAAAGTTACTGCCAGCACTGAGATAATCATGGGCTTCAAAGGCTAATTTGGTGGGGGTTTGAGTGAGGAAAGGGCAAGGTGAGTAGGTGGGCTTCATGTCTCTCACTCAAGGTTCAACAAGGGCAGCTCTTCAGCTATCTTATGACTTGTTAGGCTTCTGAAAAAATATGCAGAAAATGGTTCTTTCAAAAAGTAAATAAGGAAGCTACCAATTTATGTTAAGTGCATAGTATCTATTATGCACTTAATAAGTGTTGCTTACTTCTTCACAAGCTCTTTCTTGAAAAATGGCAATTGCCTTTCCAATGGCTTTTGCTGTATTCACTTTCAAAAAGTTAAAAAAAATACACTAAACGCTTGCCACTCGCATCTAATTATGAGAATGGTTGGTCCAGTGATTCTGTGTGTCGAGATCACAACTCCGGTGCTTATCTCTTAATCCATCAGTTCCAGATGACCATCCAAGGACTCATTTTTCTTTGGTGTGACTTCTTTCTGCAGCCAAAATTTCCTGGACCTGCCTGAGCTCGCAGCTCTGTCCCTTTCACGTAGCAGGCCTGATAAATGGCCAACAAGGTCAGGTTGCAGCAATGGGCACGTTTCACTAGAAAACAATTAAAGTGACCAAAACCTCTGAGATCTAATAAGTATTCACTCATCTGCCTGAACAGATGCCAGTTACAGCAGAAGAAAAATGCAGTGCCTGGAGTCAGGGAATTCGCTCTGCTCTAGGGCTCCTAGCACAGGTGTCTAAGGAAGTGGAATGAAATAAAGATAATCTGGTTATGGAAAGGGCATCAGGGAAGAGAAAGATGGGGTGGAGGTATGTAGGTTTCTACATCCATGTGACAGCAATGCTTAGGGAGGCCCAGGTGGATTTGTCCCTGGATGTGTGAGCTCCTGGTTAAGGATTGCAGAGTACATCTTTGGATCCCTTTGTAGTGCCCCCAACCACAGGGCACTAAGATTCAGGGGTATTCATCAAGGAAGGCTGAGGGTATTAATGCTGAGGAAACCTGGGGCTGCAGGTCTCACACTTCTGTGATTATGCCCTATAAGGATGGCAGTTCTAGATGAAGTCCAAGGAGATCTACATGGGGTGGTGGATAAAATCAAAGATTCTGGAATTTCTAAGAGGAAGCCACCTCTGCTAGAGGGGATTCAGGCAACTTGTGGCATTTAAAATAGGTGCTGAGATTTGGAATGAGGGCATTTGAGGAGGAGGGTGTGAGCAAAAGCTGGGGGCTGTGCCCAGGGACATCCTAAAGTCCTGGAACATCCATCCATGGTTCAGAGACAAAAGACCAAGTCCTGGCCCAGCCTCCCTCTGTTCATGAGGAGTCTGAAGGTCAAAGAAAGCAAACTATGTGTCCAAATTTACAAGACCAATTAAAGGCTTCTAATGAAGCTCCACAGTGATAGCTAACCAACTACTGAAGTATCAGAGGACAGCAGGAGATGAGCTTCGGTGAATCACCAACTGATTGAAAGAAATTTTCAAGCTCATGGAGATACAGTGCTGTAGGTGATGGGAGATGCCTTCCTAGAGAAGGTGCAAAGAAAGTTTCTCAGAGGAGAATAGAAGAGAAGAAGCAGGGCAGGGAACTGCAGCGTGAGGACCAGGAATGGGGTCAGGCACCAAATGTACCTAGTTGATAAGAAGATTAATTGCAGTTCCTATTTTTGATGACCAATTATATGTTAGGTATTTTATTTACATAATCTTTAAATGATACTTCCAGGTAGAAATTGTTATTCCACTTTTGCAGATTAGAAAACAGGGTCAAGCCGAGTGCCATGGCACAAACCTGTGATCCCAGCTACTTGGGAGGCTGAGACAAGAAGATCACAAGTTCAAGGGCAGCTTTGGTAATTTAGCAAAAACTGTCAATCAATCAATCAATGTGACAGGATATGTAGTTTTGTGATAAAGCACCCATGGGTTCAATCCCCAGTATTAAAAAGAAAAGAAAAGAGGGTCAAAGGGGTTAAATACCTAACCAAATCCACCTGCTGTCAGGATTCAAAGACAGAAATACCAATAGCAATACCTCCTGTATCAGGTTGTTGTGGTTGTTTATTTACTCTGGAATCACAAGATAATTTCTATCCTATTTCACATATTAGAAAACAGGTTTAGGGTGGTTAAAGAACATCTCCAAGATCATACAGCAGTGTGTGGCAAGTTCTAAGGGCAGAGATGATGCTTTTTACCAGATAACACATTCTTTCACCACTGTGGATTTAGATGAGCCTAGTGTGAAGGATAGAGCAAGAGGCCAGTCTCAGCAACTTAGGGAGGCCCTATGCAACTTAGAAAGACCCTGTCCCAAAACAAAAAAGATGTGGCTCAGTGCTTAAGTGCCCCTGGGTTCGATCCCTGGTACCAAAAAAAAAAAAAAAAAAAAAAAGTGCGAACAAGCATGTCTACCTGTAGGACTGTGAGCATCACACTGTGTGAATCACAAGTGCACCATGCCTTGATCTTGGCTCTATCTCCTGTTATTAGCCCAACATCTTCTCTGGCTTCACCCCAATATCCTTTACTCTCCCTACGTTATGCTTTGAGCGATGAAAGGTTGAAGTTTGAAATTCTCTAGCTTCACTCTCTCTTCTGACTCTTGGACACAGCTTTGTTATCAACTTTCTGTCTTTCTCATCTCTGGTCTACTCATTTTATCTCTTTGATCCTTGGTTTCTTCCTCTGTAAAATGGGAACACTGATCACCACCTTAAGGACTATGAACAGTGTTAATTAAGTGATTAGAACAATGACTGGCATGTAACTGATACTCTGTACCTGGTAGTCAAAGCAACAATATTGTTGGTACACAGTGTGACTGTTCACATGATTATTTCCATTTCACCAGGCTTCATCCCCAGCCCCAGGATCCACCAAACCTGAACCACTTAGCTAGCTTCCCTGTGCCTCTTTCCCTGATGTCATGGACTTCCAATGAGATTTCCTTTTGCTGGGTGGGAAGAAGGATTGAGCTAGAAAGATGGAGTTGGGGTGGAGAAGGCCTGGGCAGAGCAGCCAGGAATTTGGGCAATAATTCATGGAAGTGATGGCAAGACCTGGGTAACAGCAGATAAAGCGGGTGTTGCCCCGTGGCCAACCAAGACTCCCTAGGGAAACCAATTTCTGAGAAGAAAATGAATTCTCTTTCCTCCCCCGCTCTCTCTCTTCATTCCTACCTCGCCCTCCTTTGCTAACTCTGGGCTCCAGCTGGTCTGGGAGGCAGCTCACCTCTGCCTGGTCATTAACAGTTCATTTGCTTAAATACCCATCATCATTACTGCCAATAGCTCCTCAGGGCACCATTGCATCCCAGGAACTGCGGCAGCCATTCTCCTCTGACTGATGGCCCCACGCTCGGCCCTGCCACCTGCTAATGACTCCTGGGCTGACAGCCCAGCTTGGGGGCAGCAGGATGTGGAACACTGAAGGAGGTCTGTGTTTCTCCTTGTGAGTTCCTCTGACCCTCACAGACCTGAAAAGGACTTGGCCTCAGAATGACAATGCCTCAAATCCTCCTAGTAGGAGGAAACGGAAGGCATCCCCAGAGCCCTCCCTAAAATCGCACTTCCTGAGAACTTACCACTCACTGCTCAAGCCCCAGGAAAGTTTGGCCTTTGCTCACAGGATACTTCTCTTGAGTATATGGGGCCCAAGGTCCAAGAGAAAGCAGGGTCCCTCACTTCACCACATCCTTCCTGGTGATTTAGAGATTTTCCTTCCTTATCTACACTTACAAGTAGGTGTGATATGCTCACTTTCTGGATAAGGGATCTAAGGGTCACAGAATTTGGGTTCCCAAGGTCACATGGCCTGTGGCAGAGTCAGCTTTGAAACTCAGTTTGGTTTGAATACAAAAGCTGTGCCTTTTCCAATGCCCCAACTGTTCAAAGAGGGGACCTGAGAATTCTGCAAGACTGAGAAGCCATCAGGGCTGGACCAATTGAGCAGTTGCCTTGTGTTTTTTGTCAGTTTTTCATCATTGTGACCAAAAGAGCTGACAAGAATAGTGTGTGTGTGTGTGTGTGTGTGTGTGTGTGTGTGTGTGTGTGTTGTGGGGTATTTGGGGCTCAGAGTTTCAGAGGTCTCAGTCCATAGTAAGACCAACACAATTGCTCTGGGTCCAAGGTGAGACAGAACAGCATGGTGGAAAGGTATGGCAGAGGAAAGCAGTTCAGGACATGGCACCAGGAAGCAAAGATAGCAACAAAATATAAGCCCCAAAGGCATACCCCAATGACTTTTCTCCTCCAGCCATATCCTACCTGCATCTAGTCACCACCAGTTCAGCTATTCAGAGGATCAATGCACCAATAGTTTATACCACTCATAATTAATCATTTCTCCTCTGAAAATTCTTCCATTGGCTAACACATGAGCGTTTAGGGGACACTTCATATCCAAACTATAACATTTTCTGTTAAAATTTTACTTAATTATGGGAATATTTTGAGTTTTCATTTATTTGAAGGGAATCCCACTAATTTTCTTTTTCTTGACTTGCTGACTCCTGACTTCTTATTGCTGTATTACTTGTAGGATGCTGTTTTAGTTTATTCCAGGGTGAAGGGGACTGCTCTTAACTACAATAGTGTCTTACTTTCTTATATGTAAAGCCATACATGTGTTAAGTCAATGAACATTTACAATAAGCCTACGAATTGATTCTTGTTACTAAGAACATTTTTAGATGAGGACAGAGGCTAACTAACTTACTCAAGATCACCACAGGAACTAAGTTAGATTCTGCCAAGTTAGAATGCTTCAAGGGCAAGGTGAGAGGGATATTTCTTTAAGGGCATCATTCTTGTGTTTAATCCAGCTATTGTGTAAGCAATAACACCAGAAGGGAGGGATCACATTGCTGTAGAATGAAGCAGGTTTGGAAGAGTCTGAAACCTAGATGTTCTCTGTGATGGGCTGGGGCAGGGAGGCCAACCTGGTGATGGAAGTGAGAATCTCACCTGACAGGCATGGGCAATGTCCAAGCC